>JAFBJT010106118.1:0-11210 GCA_016785325.1 Chascanopsetta lugubris | reverse complement strand
ATATATATATAAAGAGAGAGAGTTGTATAGTTATTGCTAGTTCTCTAGTGCAGGGTGCCAAACATATGGACCTTGGGCCAAAACCAGCCCACCGGAGGGTCAAATCCGGCCCACGAGACAACGGCAAAATGTAAGAATGAATACAAGACAGTATTTTACATGGTATTTCAGAGTTGAAATACTGACAATTGGTCTGCAGTGATGGAAAAGTGACATCTAAGTGAACATTTGCAAACGCATATAGTGGCTGAATTGTTGTTTGTGACATTGAACATGTGGCACCAGGAGTTCACTGTTTAAAATTGCATTCGAGTTGTTTGACTAGAAAGGGTTTTGAGAGAGTTCTTTCAATTTCTCATCCTTCAAAGTATTTGTATAACCCGCTGAAGCATCTGAAGTCTTCCTGAACAGAAGAAATAAATGCATGACGAGTGAAAACAAGTTCTTTGCGTTTCTGAGAATCTCCGCCGCAGACTTGAAACTGAGAAAATCTATCAAACAGCAAAGAATCAAGTCTGTCACAGAGGATGAGCTCAGACAGACTGAAGTGTGAGAAATGTTCAGCGCAGGAGAAAATAATTATGCGAGAGGAATGAATGAGAGAGAGAGTGAGACAGAGAGAGGGAGAGGGAGAGAGGGAGCAGACCCGCTCCACCATTTCAGTCTAATGCCCGCTGGGACGGTGAGCCGCTGTCGACACACGTCCAAACAAACAAATACCCAAACAGCTTTACCTCAGACTGAGGTAAGAACAGAAAGTTGCATTTCAAATCCATGTCTGAAGGTAAAGTGTGTGGGGTTTAGTGACACCTAGTGATGGAGTTGCATGCTGCATCTGAATACGACCCAATACTACTACTTCACCCATCCAAGCATGTTTAAGGGACACTATGGCAGCCTGAGAGCAACATGGAAGCTTCCGTTGAGAGGCCCTGCTCCTGATGCCTGACGGTAAATACTCATTTGTACATTCTGGCAATTACATCCATAAGATTATCAGAAATTGTTTTTAATTCATTTCATTTCTCCATGTAAAAAAAGGCATATTCATACATTCTGGACCTTTAAAGCACCAACCTGACATATAAGTAACCCTATTTCTTTCAACTTGCAAAATGACAAGGTAAAACTCAGTCTGAATGAGCACAACAGGACATTTGTTCCACCTCCGATATGAGCTATTTACAGCTAAGCTCACCGTTGACGCTCAACCTTCACAGTTTGTAGTTCCTGACAGATGTGAAAACGCCTGTGACACTCGCCACCTCATGAAGACGACCGGTTATTGTAACCACGGCGATGAAACAGAAACCAGTTGAAACTCCAGATCATTCGCAATAATAACAACTCAATCAGGACAAAAACTACAGTAACACAGGAGTAACCACTAACAAATGAATGGCTACATTGTTAGCCCTGTCTGGCGCCCCCCCCCCCCCCCCCCACCCCCCCCCTCCCCACCACGGCGATGAAACAGAAACCAGTTGAAACTCCAGATCATTCGCAATAATAACAACTCAATCAGGACAAAAACTACAGTAACACAGTAGTAACCACTAACAAATGAATGGCTACATTGTTAGCCCTGTCTGCCCCGCCCCCCCGCACACCCCCCCCCGCGCACGCCCCCCCCAGCTCAACTTTTGACAGTATCACTTTGCAAAAGCGCCTAAATCTGATAACCAAATTTTAAAGGAGCTATTGTGTCGCTCTTTTCATTTCCACTCTCATTTGGATCGCAACCAGCTCCGACCCCACTCCTTATGAAGGAGAGAGAGAGAGAGAGAGAGAGAGAGAGAGAGAGAGAGAGAGAGAGAGGAGGTATTCCAAAAACTCTTTGGCAGTGGATGTGCAGCCTGTGAATGGTTTAATCCCACACTTAACAGGGAGGTGTAGAAGGACACCATGGCTGGCTGCAGCCCTAATTGTCCAGAAAGAACATCTATGTGCGGCTGTTGGACTCAATTTCTCTTTAGCATTAATACCCACCATGAGCTCTTTGCCACAAGGAACATTAAAGCCACATGGAAATCTTTTCCAAACATGTCATATTCAATTTGCCATCAGTTTCATTTCAGTGGTTACCGCTGGTATCATGCAACCTGATACACTGTAGAGATGAAACCATTTATTCTTATTTATTATTTAAAACAAAGAGCAGACCATGTTGATAATGGTCTCAAAAGTGAACATACTTTGCTGCAGCAATACAAAACAGATGATCTACTGCTGCATCGCATTAAAAGAAAACAATGGTTTCATCTGTAGAGTTTTTGTGCCCCGTCTTGTGCGTTAATTCCTAAAAGAGCTGACTTTGTCTTTTTACAGTACGCGAGCCAAAGAAACAGGTCGGTAGGTTTTCAATCCGTCTTAGTAATGGTGTTACCACGGTGCTGGGAGCCGTTATTTGTGTGAGACGCATGCACGGGCCTGTCTTGTCACCATTTTATGGGTCAAGAGGATTAAAGCCCTCTTTAAGATGCTGGTATTAGAGATTTACAGTCCAACAGCCAAAGACTTAAAGCCAGTGGAAACAGTGGTCTTTGCTCCAAAAGAGCAACAGGAACAGCACAGGGGGTTAAAGACAGGGAAGGGCTGAGCCTCAGCTAATGATGCTGTGTGGGGTGCATGAGTACACAGGGAAAAAAGAGGGTCTGATGGCCAACTGAATGACAGCTTGACTGGCAAAAGGGGGATTAGACCCTTGGTGGATAAGGGAAATTCAACTTTGCGGGCTTGCGAGTCAGAATAGTCACCCATGCCTGCACCAACCCCGGCTTTGTCCTCAGAGACAATAGGCTTAGCAGCTCTGATCCACAGAGCTCCCTGGTTATGATCACAACCCATTGCTGATGCATTACCACTGCACTTAAGACAGCAATTTACTGATTGCCATCAATTTCAGACGTTGAAACGACGCCTCGGGGCCGTCCACTTGGCGGAGCGTCGCCGCGGCGTGATTGGTGTGGGAGTCTCCAGGTGGAATGCGCCGATTGCCGCTGATCCACCACAGAAGGAGAAACGCATACAGTGAGATGGAGCCGGGGGGGGGGGGGGGGGGGGGGGGGGGGGGGGGGGGGGGGGGGGGGGGGGAGTGAAATGAAGGTGGCCGGGCCATTTCGTGTGGGGAATGAAGAGCTTTGGGCGCTCGCATTCCATGCGCTCGGGCTTCTGCTTTCGATGAAACACTCGGCTTAGAGCTGCGCTCTCTGGCATGGAACTCCATGCAAATCTTCGAGCTGCCCTCTGACCTGCAGACAATCGCAGGGCAGTGCTTAGAGAGCGCTCCCACAGATTCTCTCCTGGATTCCAATTAGGTGGGGAGGGGCGGGGGGGAGGGGGGGGGGGGGGGGGCTTTAAATTGACCTACACAACAGGCTAAACGCAGGGCCAAAGCATCTTAAGCTGCTCGGCATGTGTTGCATTGCCTGCTGCCTCCACTGCGGATACAGTGAGGGGAGAAAGGTGATTAAATATTCCAAAATAAGCCTCGTGAAAGCAGCGTTATTTCAAACCATTCACTGCAACCGGGGGAGCGTGTGCAGATAAAAGGGAAAGTAATGGCCGCCGATGACAGGCAGAGCACAGTTTATTAGGCATGCGGCTGTTTGAGTGCACATCCCACAGCACATTACACCTAAGGATGAAAGGCAGCGTGCCAGTTAGAAGACATATATTGTTTTGTGTGTCTGGAGAAAGCGCTATCTTAACTGACCACTGTTCTGCGCGAGGCGTAAAACGTGGCAGGTGCTCTGCATTCTAATAAAAAAGGGGATGCGGCGGTTACGATAAAACGCAGCCTGCGCCAACACATAATCCCGAGGCAGCGTGCCAAGCATACTGTACGGAGCATGCATGAGCAGTAAAGCTGTACCAATGCAAGATAGAGGGCTGCGTTTACCCCGCACCGCAAATACAAGTCGGAGGGACCTACAAATTAAGGCTGTTGGTTTTGGAGGAAGAGGAGCAGAATGGCTGCTACATGAGGACATGTCCCGTAAAGCTTTCATTCTATTTATTGCCCGCGCGGCACAAACGGCACGCTGCCGCTTGTGCGAAGGCCGGTTCATGTTCTCTTCTTGCTGCGAATGTGGACACAGATGTGCCTCCATTCATGCTCCAACCTGCAGTTAGATTGGAAAATATGATGGCAACTTCATTGTAGGAGGAGAGGAAGCACTTATTTTGTCTGTGGTGTTTGCACAAGAGGAAAGGGGAAAGCATCTTTCTCATCCAAACTAGCAGTTTCACCCCAGAATATGTGAAAATAAACAGCAGAAACAAATAGGCACAAACAGTTTTCTTATTGGCAGTAGTTCATCTGCTTTAAGAATAAACGATAATAGCATGTAACTGTTGTGGCCTCAGTGACTGTTACCATGGTAACCTTCAACTGAAATCAGGAGGAGCTCCCTCACGTTGCTGTCTTGAAAGTGCTGCATCTTGACCTGAGCAATAAAGTAAATGGTTGTTGTTGTTTTTTTATGTGTTTTCCTAAAAACATTCACGTCTTTCAACTAGCTAGTATTAAGACAACAAGAAGAGGAATTTAACATCAATTACATTCAAGGCTGATAAAGTCGTTTTACCTGGAAGTGAAAGCCAGAATGAAACCTGGCTTGTTGCTGAGTGTTGGAGCAGTGGCAAAGTGTGATCAGTGTGACTGCGTAACAAGAACTTGGATTGAAGAGGATTGTAAAAAAGATCAAAATAAAAACATAACGAAAATACCCTACAAGATGCACAAAACAAGCCTCAAGGTAAAGTCAAGCATGTGTAGAGTGCTCCGTTGCACCGTAGCCTCCTCAGGCAAAGATGCAAGCCTCTGGAATCCAAGTGCATTTCGTTTTTTCTATTCAATACGACAGGTAACGAAAGACTTCATTCTCAGAATTCAGCATGGTTGTCGTCGATAAAGTCGAGGAAGAAGGAGACCTGCCGTCTTCTTTGCTCTCTATAGCATCTCATGGAGGAGATGGCTGTAAAGCAGTCACTTAAATAAACGGAGCACTTCATCTGAAAGGTCACGGCTGCTTATCAGACTGCGAGGGCTCCTCTCTCTGAATCAGAGAAAATGCCCAAGAGTGGCACTGCAAATGAGACAAACCGCGTGAAGGATGGGCAGTGACAGCGCGGATACATACAGCGAGACATGCATAAAGATTTCACTTAAAGCTCGGCAAACCACTTATCGCCTGTCACTTTGACCGAGCATCTGCTTGCCAATCCGTTTGAGTGCTCAGGTATAGGGTAGAGTTGTCTCTTCTCCACTGTCTCATCACAGATGCATTGAAATTCAATCACTTGCATGGAATCAATGGGTTTGAGGGGAATTACCTGAGCAGATTAGAGCCAGAGGCAGCTGGAGAGAATTCGCCGTCTGATGGTTCCAGCTTTTCCCGCGCTGTTTGTTTTCCCCTGCACTTTAGCTAAATGACTAATTACAGTCACACGGCCGATCTGTCCGCGGCCACCGAGACAGCCAACGACGGGCACACCTGCGGAGGCGCCACAAACGCACGCGGCGAACCGAACGCCCGGTAACTTCATGAGAAAAGGGGAAAAAAAGAAAAAGCCTCCAATTTCCACGTGGAACCCGGTGGAATTAAAGCAGCCAGCCACAATCAAAGGTGTCAAATCGGGGCAAGTGTTTCACAGTAAAAGGTCCACTGGCGCAGTTAGGCTGCCACATCATAGACAGTCACATAAGATCACGTATTTGCCTCAGGCTGCAACAGCATTGACAAGAACAGAATCCATTTGGAATCTGATCATCAAGCCACATACATTGTTTCATCTATTCAGTAACACTATTTTTTCTTAACATGGTTAGAAATTCCATTTAATGACAATATTTAGGCAGAGGGAATTTTGAACGATGGGGACACGTTTTATGATTAAGTGACTATAATGCGTTTGATACAGTTAACGGACAATGTAAATTGCACTTTGATGATAGTTGAGTAACACCTTAAAGGTACGGTACACCTGGGCCTTTAGAAAGGTGCTCTAGCACACGTGTCCAACTCATTGTAGTTCAGGGGCCACATGCAGCCCTATTTAAACAGTAAACTCAGACTTAACGCTGCTACATCAAACCAGAGACACACACACTCTCACATTCCACTCCTACTCTTCTTCTACCCAATTCAACAACTCCAAGCGGCACAGGCTGCCCGAGTGTCCTGGCATAGTACGTGCAGGTCAAGAAACCTCAACATCATCTCTGTCATTTTGTACACTTTGCAACATTACCCCATGGGCCACACTGGACTCTCTGATGGGCCAGTTTTGGCCCGTGGCCCGTATGTTTGAGGCCCCTGTGCTATATCGAACTTCAAAAACAAAGAATCTATGAAACTAGGCTGGTTCAATTCACTTTTGTATCAATCTGAAATTATGCGTTTTATCATTTGCCTTCGATCGAACCACCGGACGTCAGAGGAGAAAGAGAAGAGAAGCTCCACTGTGACCATGGAGCTGTTTTCAGATGTGGAATCTGAAGATTAAAGGAAGAACAAGCAATGTGAAGACCTTCCGCATCATCTCAAGGCAGCACTGACGGACGACAACAGCAGAAAATTGAAAAACAGTGATCTGGCAGGAGCAGAGTGTCCCTGGGTCACTCTCGGGCTGTAGACCGACGATGGTTTCATAATTCACTTCTCTGTCCAACTGTTTATCTTCATGAGCGACAGTCAATGTCAGCGCTGCAGGAGCCTCACATCCTCACACTCTCATCAACCATGGGGGACCCCAGCCCGCCCCCACCCCCCAAACATGTTCGCATCAATTTCATCATCCATCAGTCATGACATTTATAATTCTGCAGCCTATTATACATAATACAGCAGAGCGCCAGTATTGTTTATTGCTCGGGGTGAATTGCTATATATTTCCTCACTTGTTGTTTAAGCAGCTCGCATAAGGAAAAGTTTGAAATTTGCCTCATGATTAATGTGAGAGGGTTGTTTCTTTCTATCGCCCGGCAACACGAAGTGAAAAAATAAAACAAAAACACAGGTTTACAAAAAATAAATAAATAAGGCTCATTTGATGCAAGAAGAAATTGTCTCATTTGCATATAAACAATTTCTGTGGTTTATTTCACCGATTTTATTTCCGAATGATGACAAACGAGAACTTTATCACAGTGCTGTAGCAAGCCTGAAAGAATAGCCCTTAAAATCTCTCTCTCTCTCTCTCTCTCTCTCTCTCTCTCTCTCTCTCTCTCTCTCTCTATCACATGTGCATTTAACCTTGTGCTGGCTGCAGCGCTTCTTTCACCGCCCCTGTGTTCAATAGAGGCTTGAAGTGGAAAAGGTCCTTGTGAGTCAGACGAGCTGCACCACTCACAATAACAACCTCGAGGTCTTTCTCCAAACATGATGCAGACATGCACTATGAAATCGATGGTGCATGTTAGGACCGCGTCTCAAACAAGCACAGCTTACTCCCACCGTCTGTATCGTTGTGAGGACGTGAGTGACGTACATTTTGAGATAAGTCCATGTTTATCGGGTCTAATTTACGACAATACAATTCATATTAGCTAAGTGAATATATGTGTGTTTGCATGTCTGGGCAGACCCCCAAAAATCACGTCTGCTATCCCCTCATGAGATCTCAGGAGCTTTTGACTCTTATTTGCTGAGTGAGAATGTTAGCATGTCTATGCAAACTCTCTGTGTAATCGTTGTACATTGTGTATAATGACAATAAAGGCATTCTATTCTATTCTATTCTATTCTATGTTCATGCCAAAGTCTGTTCTGCAAGATCTCAGGAACAGTCTAAGCTTTATGAGCATGCTGCCACGCGGAAATCTCAGTCATTCCACGGTTAGAGCTCGGCTTCTGCATTTGATTGGAACACTGCCCTCGTCCTAATACACGAGCAAGGGCAGTCACATTATTGACCAGGGCCTGTTAGTGTAAGACCTTGTTTCCATCTGACCTATTTACCTGCAGTCCAAGCACTCGACAAGGAAGTTGGCCCCAGTAAGAGTGGTGCATTGATTGAGTAACTCGATTGTGTTTTTCTGTTCATTCTCTACTTTCTGTGGACTGCCCCTTTAGATGATGGTGTTATTCAAGGGCAAACATCATGGCTATATGCTCCGTGTAGTAGCATTTAGGTCATCATAATTATGGGTGAAAGCCGGGGGTGAAAGGTGTGGAGCATGCGTTGACGGCCAGGTCATTTTGGGTCTGACTGATCAAATCCCACTCACATGATCTGGGTGTTAGTCTGACTTTTAGTTCAATTTCAGTTACGCTAAACAGTTTATGTGAACTTTTAAACTTGTTTTTTCAGTGGCCTGACATAATGCATTTATTTTCTCTTGCATCATATCAAACTACTGAGAGTCTGGAGAAAAACAGACGGCCGTGATGACGACCGAAAAGCTCAATTCAATCGGTCAAATCGAATGACGTAACCAGACCTGGAGAGAAGCAGCCACATTGGTAAGGACACAGCCTGGCAGTCGATCACTTCGCGAGCCATAAACACACAACTGCTCTCTGCTCGTCTTTCTCTCACAACGGTGCCGACCGTCACATCGGTCATCAGATGGCACTAAAACACCGGAGGACGCCTCAAAGTGTGTTCGGTGTTGGTAAGACCAGGTAACAGTGCTTGGATGCGTTCCACGGTGCACGCTTTCCTTTCACGTCCCGGGAATATTGTGTCACTTTGGACCTTTGCTCGTCCCTCTGAGGCTGCCTGACCGTTGTGTTTAGGTAGACTCGGCCTGGTCGCCATGGAAACATGGCTCGAATGACCAAGAGTTGGGTAAACAAGGCGCGAGGTCAGACGGTCATGTGACGTGGGTGGTAATGGCATCACTCGGCGTTAAAAAAAGGGTGGAGGGAGAAACTGGTTGTTAGAAACGAATAGAGGAACTTCCTTGACTCGGTAACCTTGTGCTGCTGTCATTGGATTGGAGCTTGGGAACGACCGCCAGAGATTATTTCTAGAGCTGCGTTGACATCACGGGCGGATCATCTGGCAGACCTGATGTGGTGTAAACTGATACTTGACACTTGTATCCAAACGGCGGAGTCTCAAAATGACAAAAGCAGATGTAAAGAGGGGCTCAGGTAAACCGACTGCCGGGTTGGTGGGAAGCTTCACACACGCCTGTCAGAGAGCGAGAGCAATCACACGCCGAGTCTCTGTGGAGGATTCTGCATCGAGGAGAACCATGCAGGGGTTCAACAGCCTTAGCTCCAATTATAACCCAGCAGATGACTGCACAGCGTACAGAACACGGTAACACTAAAGGGGGGGGGGGTAGTCTTGTTTCACTTCTGCAGCACTCGTCTTCAGATGTGACAAATGATGCGAGTGATCCACGCCAACCCGCCGACAGATCTGGTGACAGAAAATAACCGTCTCTCTCCTCGCTCGCACTCACGCAAGAAGAAGGAGCAGCAGAAGCAGCCCGGAGATGAAACTGTGACTCAGTTATGTTGGACATTAATTAATAACTCAATACAGGCGGAGAGTGACACTCAAACAAGACTAATGCGACTCTACATTTTATCTGAAAATGCATCGACTCTGCTGATGAGTCCACACACAAGAAGATGAAGGAGATATCTCTAAGAGATACGTGTGTATATATATGTATATATATATATATATATATATATTAAAAAGATTCAGACCTTGTTTTTGTTTAAAATCGGTGAAAACGGACACTCATTTGACATTTGACAGATTTTTAATACATGACCTGCTTCTGGAAGAAAAGAGCAGGCCATAAACTCGACTACCAGTGTTAAGAGGCAGTTGCAAACAGCTGTTATGCAGTGAAAATGTGACAAAACAGAATGCTATAATGGGAACCGAGCAATTTTGCTCAAAACCAACAGAGGAAATGTGAAATAGCTCAATGTGTAAATATTGATCGAAACTTGTGATTCTTAATTTTCTTCCATTTAATATTTTAATATTGCTCATAATATGCCTTTTTGTATCTTTTACTTCTTGTGTGTCTTTGGACGAAGCCACTGACATTACATTGTACTCGAAAGTGATGACAATATAAATCTGTATGTTATATCATATTGAATTGCATTATATTACATTAAGTTATGTTACATACATAGTTATCTAAACTTGCGATAATCAATTTTCTTCCATTGAATATTTTAATACTGCTCCAACTATGCCTTTTTTGAACATTTCAATTCTTGTCTGTCCTTGATGATGCCACTGACATTCCATTGTACTCGAATGTGACGACAATAAAATCTTTATTTTCTATTATAGCACAATACATTAAAATTTAAAGAAATGGGATTTAAATTATTATTAGAGGATAAAAGTGCATGGAATGTCGCATAGTAGGCATCATACAGATATGTACAGATAATCAATTAGAACAATAGACTGGCGATGGGCTGCTCCTGTGTCTGTATACGGCGAACTCCGAAGTGACTATGCAGTTGTGGGGAAACAGAAAGGAAGGAAAAAGATGAGCACTCTCAAGGGATTACTGAATCATTCCCAAGTGAACCCATCAGCTCCCACCCACCCTCACACACACACACACACACACACAGGAGAGGATATTTATTAAGGGGACGGTGAACTCTAATTAAGCGAGGTTGGCGGAATACACACAGGTGTGGATTGCACCTGGTTTCTACAATCCTCACTTCACCCATATCACAGCCACGCCGGGACGATAACAGCTCCCTCACTCCGGCTGTGACGTTACCGTCGGCTCCTCCCACTTCCACCTCTGCAGGCGTGAAATTTGCCGGATCGGCCGAGCCGTCCACCCTCCTCCTGCCTGACTGGCAGATAAATCCCTGTTGCTTGGCGCTAAGACTTCAACTCAAGACAGGAGAAATGTGCCGAGCGGAGCGCCGGCGCCAAATGTGAAAACACAGCTGCTTTCTCTTTCCTCCTTCAGACTGAAAGACACAAGCAGCCCTCTGATGTCGCAGCCCGGTCCTCTCCAGTATCAAGTTATCGGGCGACAAACCAGCAGGAGAAACTGCTGGGGACAGATATCATCTCATAATATGAGCAGCTGCTGATGCACTGCCACTTAAAATATAAAGTCCAATATCATTTTTTATAAGACCTGTCCTGGAAATGCAGCTGCTGCAGACTACATTGCGGGTGCATCACCTGTTGCAACGAAGTCAAATTGAAGTCAGAGTGTGTGTGTGTGTGTGTGTGTGTGTGTG
>JAFBJT010106117.1:122663-147769 GCA_016785325.1 Chascanopsetta lugubris | reverse complement strand
CAGCGGAACCATTTCTTCAAACTCACATCCATCTCCTCAACCCCCCCCCCCCCCCCCCCCCCCCCCTCTCCCCACCCCCCCCCCCCCTCCCTCCCTCCCTCGTCTTCCAAATGAGAGGGTGAGAAATCACAGCATAAATTGGGCTCACGGAGCAGATCTGTCTAAACGGCTTTGATGGAATAAACGAGAGGAGCACGAATTGACTGCCCTAATTCATCCTCTGTTCTAAGTTCCCGTCTAGTTATGGAGGCCATGAGACTGGATGGAATAATTCATTGTGTCAATTTAGTTCTTCTGGAAATGGGTCATCTAGGGGCCTAATTTGTGATCTTTGAGAGATCTTTTTTTTTTCTTTTTTTTTCCACACATAACCCCGGGGGGGGGGGTTCTCATAACTATATCTCCACAAGCTTTTGTAGAGGACAGAGCTACATAATAATGCTCTAATAATGCGCACAAAGCCAATTTGACGTCAAAACTTCTAAAGTATTATTACAACAACAAATTAGGGGCTCTGTGTTCTGCTCATTACACAGATTCTCGCTGCAGCAATGAAGCACATTTCCACTTTCCAAACTGACGTCTGTTTTCAAAGAAACATCCGAGAAACATAGTTGTTGTGCAAAATGAGATTTAACAAGACAACACACACACACACACACACACACACACACGCCACCTTCTCTCATTTCCTGCCTTTGCATGCCGGCACATACGTCTCACAGCCAAAGGCTATGTGTTGCATATGTGCCTGGCTCTCTCTGAGGAGCCAATTCTGTGTCCAGTGCTAACAAGCTGACAGTGTCGGCACCTGTTCCCCGCTCTGCCCCCACTGTGCGAGTCACATCCACTCACTCTGACCCGTCCTGTGGCTCTACGCCGCGAGGCATGCTGGGTGTGCGGGTCACCGCACAGGTCGCGGCGAATCCGTCATCTCCTGGCTACAGCTGCGGTGTATGTGGCGCGTATCTACAGTATGAGGAGGAAATGAAAATGGAGGAATGGAGGGTATGTGAAATGCACCGCCGCTTTGAGTGACTGCATCGAAAGGGGCTCTATTGTCACCAAGGAGAGAGAAGGGGTGACGCCATAACCCCCACTGCCATCTGCTGATTGGATGTTTCTCGGTGCCGCTGAACACAGTGGAATGCATGCATCACTGCTGTCACTCATTAGCCTTATTTCAGAGGATGAATACGGCAATTCATCAAAGGCGATGAACGAGAGGTTTCACCATAATTGACGAGGTCTGGCGATAAAAGCATCTGGCAGCGTCTTCAAGATGTCCTTGACCTGGAAACGGTCATCCTACGCATCAACGGTCCTTGATCATAAACACAACTTTTTTCCTGTCTTCATAAAGGAAGAAATCTGCCGAGTCACGGCGAGGGCAAGGCTTCAACTCCTGCCTCTCATTAAAAACTCTTTGTTATTCTCCTCTTATTGAAAAGTCGGCACTCCTCTTCATTTCAGACTGCTCTGACTCATTTTGACCTCATTATTCACGCCACTTACTTCACACTATTTATATGACTTAATTAGCATGTGACATCATCTGACCTTCAAGTGAAAGACGAGTTGCTGCAGAGACGCAGATCCACGCAAGAGAAAGATGCTCGGGTATAATTGGCCTTTCCGTCCCCACCAGCTATTGCATCATTCATTCCAGGTCTCTGCGTCTCTCTTAATGAAACACTAACATCAGTGTGCAAGCTTCAACCCCCAGCACCTGCCTGACATAAATGTTCCCCGTAAATTAAATTATACTGCATCACTTGAGTGCAGAGGCAGATCAGCCCCATCCATGCATGAGGTAACGCTAACAATATGAACACAGACGATGAGGCCCTGCTCGTGAAAGAGCACTAAATGTCATCCAGCGAGGGGGGAACTGAACCCAAAACAAACCTCAGTCAGATGAACTCTCCAGCCGCTGAACCCCCAGAGTCACGACACCTTAAAATGAATCTGTTCCGCTTCACTCCGACCTCTCCCTTGCGCGCCAAAACCTGAAAACAAGCCTCGCATGAACCTGACATCAGAAAATAGAAATGCCAAACCAAAGAAGCGTTACTTCTCCTTGTGGCGAACCTGCAGCGTCTCTATCTTTAATTCAAACTAACACTGTGCAGAGGGGAGCTTCCATCCGACCGTGAAATTTGTGGCAGGATGTGACCGGAAGGCAGTTTTTTTTTTTTTTCCCTTCTTCTGCTTCATTGTAAATATGAAACAACACAAACACATCCCCGTACAAATGCTGCAACATGGGCTTGAATATCTAAGTTGGGGCATTAGCACTGTACCTCCCTGCTGAGCTCTGACCTAAGTCAAACCTCCCTTGAATGATTATGGACTAAATAATTAGGTACATGTGCAGTTCATCCTTTCATCCGACCATTATCTAAACCGCTTATCATTTGAGGGTCACAGAGGGAACTGGGGGCCAATCCCAGCAGACACTGGGTGAGAGGCGGGATACATCTTGGACAAATTGATGTGTATTGGAGTTTCAACAAAAGAGAATCCTAGACCATTTAATCTCAACGAGTCTCCGATTATCTGCTAACAATCACGTCTAATTTGACAACTGTAATTCATGATTGAAGGTCATGGGGTCAACAAACTGACTAAACTGCTCCAGCAATGCTCTTTCATTACCTTAAGATCCTTCAGTCCCTTGTATCCCAGGCCTTTGTAAAGCATGAATGGGAAACTCAACAAGCAACTAATTGTATCTTGTTTACACCATTACAGGTTGAATACAATAGGAACCAGATGAAGACCATGGTGTTAATATATAAAGTCTGTCTCAAACCTCCATGTCTTTGTTTATGTGATAATAAAGGTCTGTGATGTCATGAACCCAAGAAACCAATCCTGTTTCTTCTGGGTGGAGCTCCTGTCACAGAGGCCAGTAGGTGGCGCTGTGCAATGAGTGGATTTAGCCTCGGTTAGACCAGAGTGGGACGAAACTTTAAAGTAAAAAAAATGAAAGAGAAAATTTGTTTCGTTCAAGTAATAACGTGATGGGACTTATAGGGCCATACGAGTATGTACTGTATGTACTCTGGGCCATTCCATTAATAAATTAAATACAGCACTAAAAAAAAAATCTGCTCTTACATTGCTGATGTACATTAGGATTATAGATGCATACAGTGCATTCCAGTATGCAACGGGCAGCAGGCTGCAGAGCCATGTCACTGGCTGTATGTATATATACACACACACACACACACACACACACACACACACACATATATAGTTTGAACATGTTAAATATTTTAGATCAATGAGTCTACCATCAGTTCAGAGAGTATGGGGATGTTTCTTGTTCAACCAAAGTGGTGCACCGACCGACCCACAATGCCATTCCATGAACACTTTAACAAATTGTATATGATTGCCTCACCACACCACAGTCTTCCATTACAGCTGGGGGAGTATGACGTACGAGATGTAAACAAATCCTCTGACCCGACGCCGCTAAAAGCTTACCGCTACTGAAATCAGGGATTTGAAAAATGCATGATTTCTAAATTATTCAACACATACCATCAGTGACACTGTGAATTTGCCACTTGTGATGCTTTCTGATCTGTAGGTTTCTGATCTGTGACAAGCAAATATCTTAGCCGCAGCGACACAGGATGTTTACAATACGTATAGCCTTTAAACGGCAGCGTAGCCTTTTGCTTTAAAGCACAGAGAGAGGTAGCTGTGTTTAGAGAAACAGTTCAAGTGATAAAAGTGTGTATAAGATAGAAAAACATTTCAATAGAGAGATAGTGGCAACCAATCCTGTCTCAGTTTCCTCACAGATCAATCAGGCTTCAAGCTGGGATCCACATTTTGTGCTTGGCACGGAGTAGATGGCATGTCTTGTACACGCAAAGATAAAAGTGGGTTTTTTCTAACATTGTTTCCAAGGAGGAGAGGAACAAAGAGAGAGAAGAGAAGAGCACCACAACAAGCCATCTCTTCCATCGTCAAGTGCCAGAGAAAAAGGCTGGAACCAGAGCACAAACACATGTCAGCTGAGTGAGGCAGAGGAGAGGAGAGATGAGAGAGCTGAGAGGGAGGGAGGAAGGAAGGAACGAAGGAAGGAAGGAAGGAAGGAAGGAGGGAGGGGAAGCTGGAGGAGATAAACGTCTAGATGCACAGTCCGGAGATAACAGCCATAATGGCAGACGTACGCTGTGCACAGACACAGTAAAGAGGATGAAGCTGTGCTGTCTGTTCAGTCACTGCTTTATCTTCAAGTGCAGAAGCTGTGCAGCGCTGTTTAATACTAGTATGCCATTCTGATCGGACTCCCCTTTACGCTATGTAAAATCAGATGATCTGGTTCTGATGTGCGCTTACATGTTCAATCAGCATAATTGTTTTGACGTGCACAGAGAAAAAGCAAGACGAAGAAACTTTACTTTAGGTGTGTCAAGTGGCAGCCAGCACAACACCTTTGGATTTGCTTTCAAAATAAAAAAAAAAGTGCGTTAAGGCAGACTTGATGGGTCGGGACAGGCTTTTATTCTGAAAAATTCAGGAGGAGGGGTGATGACAGGTCCTCTTCGCGAGTCGCCTGACCTCACAAAACCTTGTTGTTTGAGGTATGAAAGCCTGAGTGGGCTGATATACACAGTAAAGGCAATTGCACTCTGACCAGGAAAATCTGATCTTAACAATGTTTATATTGGATATTAATCCGATTATCAATCTGCATCTGTCATTCCTAATTAAATGTATTTCTATGTAGGGTGAATAGGATGAGAATCGTCTAATTGACATGTTTGTATCAGGCCTTTTTATTCAACCTTGACTTTCATTTCAATTAAATGTGTCCACGTAAATACAGCTATCTTTTTTTTGTTGTTTTGTTTTGTTTTTTAAATACACCGCAACACCACACTCCCCCATCAATACTGACATTATACTGTATCCAACCACTGTATCTGTTTCATATCTCCTCTACCTGCTGTGCAGTTAAAGGTCAAAAGAGTTCAATCCGAGGAGATGATTTGAAATCCAATTAGTCTCACCCAGAAAGCCGACACTGTAATGATTGGATTATTCCCCATTAATGGAATAAATTACGATTGATTCCCGTGAGACGGATCTGACCTGGTCTGTGGTCAGACGGCTGAATAAGAGACTCACATGTCCAAGTGAAGCCGGGGCGATCTGGTATCAGTTGACCCCCTCAGTCCATAGCATCCACGTGACGCCGCCTCCGCTCTTCCTAATGGATTTATTGGTGGGCTTTCTACCCGCGGCCGCTCTCCTACTCACATCCTCTCCGAGCGGATCGATGGAGAGGCGGGATGAAGTGATGACTTGAGGTTGGCGGCCGGGGTCGTTCTGAGCAGTGACACGGCTTCAGATTGGGATCACGGCACAGGGGGATCACAGGCACCTGGAAACAGGAAAACAATGACACCGAAAGGCAAGTTTAGAAATGGCTGAGGTAGATGAGTCACTTGATGTGGTTTGAAGTGCAGCAATACTCAACAACAGCGAAGTGGAACCTGTGGGAGTTTTGCATCTTGCGCACGTTATGTCTCAGAGCCTGACTATGCACCGCATTTAATCAGCGGAGTCAGAGTGTGTGTGTGTGTGTGTGTGTGTGTGTGTGTGGTTCAGGTATTACTCATGTTGTGGGAGCTGAGATCTGAATTCACTGTCACGCTACAGGGGCTTGTCTTTCCCAATCATTCAATTTTACGGTAATGACTTGTTTTAAAAAGGAGCCATGTTTTCGCTGTGTGCATGTTTTTTCTCTCCTTCAGGGAGCTCCGTGTAGTCTGGACTTTTCAGTGAGGGAGGGGCAGGAGCTCTACAGATTATTTTATGGAGAAAGTGACAACAAGAGCCAGGGTGGTGGACAGTATGAGCAAACTACAGAGTGTTCACTTCACCCTTCCACGCATGTGGATGAACCCCTGATAGCCTCCACAAATCATATAAACTCAAAAGGCAAGTTGTCTATTCTGGGCCACAGAAAAAACACCAGGGTAGCTGCTAAACATATAGCGCTCATTCCAGTGTATAATCATGAGAATAACAAATTGTACAGTGTAATTAAATGTAAGCTCCATTTCAGCATATAGAAAAAGAAACTGTCACATGTATTGCGCATACTGGACCTTTAATTAGTAACTATGGTTACGTTTCGGGTACGTCTCCAGGAAATCGGTGTTAAACCAACGGAATATCCTCTGAAGGCACGAGGGCACGGCGCTGTTTGTGTGTCTGTGTGTGTGTGTGGGTGTGTGTTGATGTGTGCAGTCATTTGTGCTGTACATGCGCGCAGTTTGTTTACTGCCTTTGCCGCTGTAACTTACAGAGGCCACTGTTGCGAAGCGCAAATATTAACAAGCTATTTATCTGCAACCATGCAAAACTAATTTGGCCCAAATTAGAAAATGTGCGTATACACCACAGTACAGTACGGTACAGCGCCTCCTTCCTCCCCAAAAAATAATAATAATTATCAGCCAGAATCATCTTCAAACCTAATAAATGTACAAACAACACAAACCGTTCCCCAATTAAATTTACAACTGCAACACGGCTCGTAATCTGTGCCCGACTGCGACATGGACACCGCATACGCTGTGCTGGAATTAACTCCTCGCTATTTACACAAAGACATTACTGTGGTGTTATTCTATCGCCGAGCTGGAGTCTGGGAAAGAAAGCACGCTCCTTTTTTGCCCACTCACTCCCACTCGCCCGGAGCCCGGCTGCCCACAGGTGTGTGAGACACAAAGCCATATTGTTAACACTTGGCCGCCGTGACGCAGCGCGAGCAGAGAGCACGAGGGGAGGAGGAGAGTTAGTCACTGGACCCAGCTGGATGAGTCTGAGCTGTGAAGAAGGAAATGAATGAAGGAGGTCTGGAAAACACCTCTTTTTCTCCCCCTCTGCTGCCGGAGAACGACTCAACTTTTCCAGTCGTTGGCATTTGTAAAAGAAAAAAAAAAAAAACTTGCATGGCATTTATGTCACCCTCTTTAACCTGAGAACTGTGAACCTCGTCAAAAGGCTTCTTTATATGGTTTACTGTTGCACTCCCTTCAAGTAAGTGGACATCTGGGACACAAATTACACTTTTACCATTATTAGAAGCGGAATCCAAGTTTAGTTTATGGGCAAGAAGAGGTTTGGATACCTCAAAGGCAGTAAAATCTAATTCATAATTTGTTTGTTTGAAAAAAAGAAAAAGAAAATTAGGATTATACAATTATAGCTTTCATGAGTGTGTAGACATCAGTGATCAAAACTGAAGTATTGTGTGAGTTTTTGTTGCCTCAGAACAGGGGTGTCCACAAGTTTTGAAGTTTGCTTCAATAGTGTAATCAGTATCTACATTAGAGTGGCTCCTCCTCCATGGGGGCCACCATGTTTCTACAGTGGCCAAGAAAGGACAAACCACACACCAGCTTAAACCAAAGTCTGTTCAATTTCATTAAGTGGGGGGCCATTATAGGTCCTCCTTTGTAAGAGGGTTTCTTGTTGGGTTGCACTTTCACCACAAGATGAAGCTGAATTGAACTGCCATAATCACATCTAACAATGTTTCATTGTTTTGGAGGACTTCAATACGTCAACAACATATTATCTCCAATATTTAGCGAGGAAAGCAGTTCAAATCAGCCATAGCACGATATGCTTTATATTCACATGTCCTGCAGATGGCGCGTTTGCTCGGTAAAGGTTCCTTATTTCTTGCCGTAGGAGAAGTGTATCTTTACTCCAAATGTCTGATTCAGCACCACATCATTGAAGTTACTCTTTACTCTATACGGTGAGGGGGTTGACAAAAGGTCAAGCTAAGAACCTGGGGGAAGAAATGCCTCCAACTGCATAGCTCACATGACCTTTGACCTGGCCCACAAACATAAATCTTGTTACTGAATCTGTCAATCAAAGATGAATCATGGAGGAAGCGGAGCAGAAATGGTAATATTAGCCATGTTCTCTGGATGTGAGAATGTTTCAGTTCCCAGGTGGAGCTCGCTGCTTCCTTACACACTGTGGTTCTTCTTTCAAAGAGCAGCGAAAGAAAAGTTTAAACTCAAATACAAAAGACATTAATAATAGATAAAATAGGTAATGTGCCTTCCTGAAGTAATAATCTGATTCAGAGAACTAGGCTAGTCATGATAATCTATTATTATTAATGCTAAAAAGCCTGAGCTAAATGATAATGGGGATGAAAAATGTATAGAAATATACTAAGTTATTTATACCATGTTTCACTTGTCTAAACGTCCTTTGGGAGACTTTTATGAAACCGGCGTCAGCTTCTCACACGGAGTATTGTTCTGCACATTCGATCCAAAGAAGACAGAGACATGCTCACAGAATACGATTACTGCAGGCACAAGCACTTCCTTTCTGTGCCACTCTTCCCATTGAGTAAGAGGGGAAACATGCAGATCATTAAAGTTTTATGGCAGTGCAGTCATCACCCAGCACTCTGTGGTTCAATCATTAATTCATACCAAAACAGGCAACACAGTGCTGCAGCTGAACATGCCTATAAAGCAGTTATCTTGTCTTTTATTATTGCAAAGACTGAAATATCACATAAATATGCAATTATTATCCCTTTAACTGCGTTACGCATGATACAAATATTTAAAGCCTATGCTAGAATCGACTGTGTGCTGTTCTAATACCCCACATTCAGCGGGTGGGTTGGATGAAATAGTTATTCAGCCCATTTGCGGGGCCGCCTTCCCGACACATGAATCCAATATTGATGGCTTTTACCCCAGTGTCTCACATGGTATCCAGAGATCATGAATCCACACTTTTACACATAATGGGGGTAAAATCAGGTCTTCAGAGAGCAGATGGGTGCAGAAACCATTCATGAATCGAAGTGCCGAGAGCGAGCTGAGCTCATACTTTGACAGTCAGCTCGGAAAATTTAATTTCACACTTGCACATGGATTCAGACGATGATGAGGAAATGCATGTTTGCTCGTGTGTCATCAGTCTATGCTGAGATGATGCCAAGGCAAGGAGACATCTGATTTTTTTTCCCCCTCTAACCGGTCAAAAACAAAAACGTTGTGTATGTTAATATGTTTAATTGACTCGCCCCAGGGTCTTACATATCTCTCATACCTTCCTCTATGTCAGGGGTGGGCAATTATTTTTTCCATGGGGCCACATGAGAAACAGAAAATATTGAAGAGGGCCAGGCCAAAAGGCTGAACTCAATTCCGTATAATATTAATTGTATTTCTTTATAAAAAAGCAGTAAATAGCATTGTTTTGACAAGCTGGTATGAGAAGGCTATATGTTATAATTAAGCAATGAAAAAGTGAGGTTGCCTTCCAAAAAATTCCTTTATTCAATCAAATTTCCCAAACCAATGGCAAACAAAATATGAACACTTTTTTTTTACCATTTGTGACTTATATTAGTGACTAAGGACATAGAGTCTATGTCCTTAGTCAATGCAAGTTCCAGTCCAACGCTATAATGAGCATCCGTCTAACTCACAGTAACACAGATGGATTGACAACACTTACTGTAGCTCCGGGGTACTGTTGTTGTTTCAGGTTTCAGCCTGATTATGATTGGATTGACTTGACGCCCCTTTGAAAATAAAAACTGCAATGGGAGACTAATGGGAGAGGTGTCAATCATCATTTATAAGAAGGTTCGCCCACGTAAAAAAATAAAAATAAAAAAATCAGGTACAAAGCTGCTGTCTACAACACAAAAATCACGATGCTGAAGAGGTAAAAAACGGGTGAAAAAGTTATTTAAAAAAAAAAATAAAAAAGAAATGCTCCGACAGACACTTTCCCCCCGGTGCTCCTGCAAACATCAGCCAGTTTGAGACTTCATATAACTTCCGTCTCACATGAATCCTGGCTGGTCGACCGAAGATGTCGGGACCAGGGCATCAGACATCAATGCTTTGAAATGAGTCGCCATAAACTGCCGAGGGAAACGGCTGAGAAATGTTATTTTTATGGTTTAATATCAGAGGATGGGCAAAGGGGTCCCAGGCCTCAGGTTTGAGGACTGTGAAAATGACACTTCTGGGGCAGAGTGTAGGTGAAAACAGGGCCACCCGTTAATGGGAATTGCAATTACAGCTTCAACACTCAGCTCAGGCCTGGATAACAAGTTAGCTCCTCTCACCAGAAGTGATAAAAAGAGTCAGAGCTGGGAAACACATTAACAGAGCAATTGCTGCTCATGACGATTACATAATTAGACGTGATAGAAACAGACTCGCGATTACAGTGTCTTATGGTTTTAATATTACCCAACAAACTTCCTCACAATCCTCAAAACTTTGAAAATACCCAGTCACAACCCAATCAGACAATAAGGGAACATCCAAAGCACACAACACAACTGAAAGGTCAAACCCGGGGTCAACCACAAAATATCCTGAACATCCAAATACATACAAACAACACAATAAAAGACCATAACACAACCAAATAATCATACAACCAAAGAACACATCAAAGACACACCTCGCAATAAAACCAAAGCTCAAAACACAACCAGACGACCACAACACAACCGAATGCTCACATAACAACCGAGGCCCGCGACACAACCAGATATTCATACAACCAAAAGACCACAACAAATCCACACACTCACAACACAACCAAAACCTAAAATGCAACCAATGCCCACAACAATATACTCACAACACAGCAAAAAGCCACAACACACACTCACCCATTCCATGGAAACAGTTCAGTTGTGGCAGAACACACCTTACTAGCTTGAAAACTCAGGGAATACAGCAAAAGCAACAGATTAGCTAGCTATATCACAAGGAAGCAGTTGTATTAAGCTAACTGTAGTTACCTGAGAAGCAGGCTAACCTCATGTGAGATAGCATGATATAGCTAGCTAGGAAGACTTCCTTACAGGCCAGGGTCCCAGCTGGCAACACAACCAAAACCCAAAATGCAACTAAGGCCCACAACAATATACTCACAACACAGCCAAAAGCCACAACACACACTCACCCATTCCATGGAAACAGTTCAGTTGTGGCAGAACACACCTTACTAGCTTGAAAACTCAGGGAATACAGCAAAAGCTACAGATTTGCTAGCTATATCACAAGACAGCAGTTGTACTAAGCTAACTGTAGTTACCTGAGAAGCAGGCTAACCTCATGTGAGATAGCATGATAAAGCTAGCTAGGAAGACTTCCTTACAGGCCAGGGTCCCAGCAGGCAACACAACCAAAACCCAAAATACAACCAAGGCCCACAACAATATACTCACAACACAGCAAAAAGCCACAACACACACTCACCCATTCCATGGAAACAGTTCAGTTGTGGCAGAACACACCTTACTACCTTGAAAACTCAGGGAATACAGCAAAAGCTACAGATTAGCTAGCTATATCACAAGAAAGCAGTTGTACTAAGCTAACTGTAGTTACCTGAGAAGCAGGCTAACCTCATGTGAGATAGCATGATATAGCTAGCTAGGAAGACTTCCTTACAGGCCAGGGTCCCACCTGTGTGTCCATCAGCATTTAGTGTCCTCTGGAAACACTTCCCTTCTGTGGTGAGTACATCCTGTTGTGCTGTGAGCGTGTGCTTGTGTTGCTTTCACTGTGATATGGGATTTAGCTTTGTCCTGTGTTTGGCTGTGTTGTATTTGGTTATGCTAACATGCTACCACGTAGTTAGCGGAGAAACACGATAACGGTAGGTGAAATAGCATGTTGCTGGTAGTTACCATTCATTTTTATTTTGCTTCCTTGAATCCACAGGATTGAGTCCCAGCTGTGTCAATCAGTGTTTGGTACCATCGTCTGGAAACACTTCCTGGTTTGGTGAGTACCTGGTTTTGTTGTATTTGGTTGTTTTGTATTGTTGCAAGTATTTGGTTTTGCTGTGGTATTAGGCTGCATTGTATTTGGCTGTGTTTCTGTGCTTTTAAGTATTGTTTGTGGCTTGCGTATTTGATGGTTTAGAGGTTTAATTGCGTCATGAGTATATAGTTGGAGTGTCGGATATTTGGTTGTACTGTATTTCAGCGTGTTGTGTTGTGAACACTTGTTTGTAAGGATTAGTTAATGTCGTTTGGTTGTGGTAAGAGGTTTTGGCTGTTGGGACATTGTTGTTGTGGTGGTGGTGGTGGTGGTTGTTGAGACTATTTGGATATATTGTGAGTCTTATGATGTGTTGTGAGTATTTGTTGTTTTCTGTACATTTTGTCGCAGTTTTGTGGTTGCGTTGGGTAAATTCAGTTGTCCTCCAGAATCAGATATATTTACTGTGTTGTTAGAAACTGAAGTGTATTCGAATTCATGCCCCGTGTGTAGTCACATTGATGGTATTTTCACCAGTCACGTGTGCCTCCTTGTATTTTTCCACATTTTTGTAAACCATTCTAAAAATCACATCACTTATTTCACACTACCTTCCTGTGGCTGCTTCACCACAAGTGCCTCCTCGAACAGCTCTTTCTGTGGAAGTGCTAACACCCACGTTGAAATGGACGCTCACTTTCTTTCCATCAGAGCGACGACATGAACACCGCAGGTCAGGGCCTTCTCATGAAACACTGACCTCTTGACAGCCTTTTTAGACAAGTTCGAGATGGACGCTGTGCATTCGTGATAGATGACAAACAAGAGCCAGACAAGTGTCGGGGGTTAAATGTGAGCCGGGCACATTTTCGGCAAATTGGGGTCGCGGCAGATCAGTGAAGGGTTCTTCATTAGAATCTGTGGATGATGCAGTGTGTGAATGATATAACAGAGCAGAGTGTCCCTGGCCCACATCCAGCTGCATATAGAGAAGCACACTCATTTACATCCAACACCCTCTATCATAATCACCACCTCAGAGGCAGCCAGATTGCAGCCCAATCAAGTGTTTCATCTGATCTAATACTTTCCCCAACAGCTCCCACATGCAGATAATCCACAGACTTTAATACCTATTATGTTCATCTGAGTCATGTTCTATTCTTTCGATGGTATTCAGTAAAAATGGCAGACAGAGAGGGCAACAAAGTTCAGACAGTTATGAGCAGATATTACTCAGAAAACCTAATACAACACAAGATGGTAGAGGTAACCTCTGATTGGCCCTAATGCTAAATGGCCCATAGAGCACTTTTCTAGTCTTGATGACCACTCAGCACAGTTCTGTCATTCATCCAGTGACAGAAAAATTCATACAGCGCATTTATCCGGGGCAATGACAACATGGGGTCATTTGGGGGTCAGTGTCTTGCCCAAGGACACTTCATCATACACAGTGGGAATGGGATCAACTTGAACAGATCCATCAACCTCCTGATTAGAGGATGACCTATCCAACCCCTGAGCCACAGCCAGCCAGATGACTCACTGTGCCAGTGCAAGATAGTAAAATGGAAACTGACGGAAAACTTGAATCCCCAATATGAATCACATAAATGCTCCAGTATAAATATGCAAAAAAAATATCATAAAAACAGTTAGTGTTTTTAAACAGGGTTATGAAGGAACTATGCTGATTTCCACAAAAGTTAGAGAAAGGATGCATTGCTAGGGGCACAAACACATTTTGGTGTAGGTCCAGATCAGTGGGTGGATTTCAAAATTTTTTTCCACTGTTACAGTGACAGTGGGCCTTTTCCAACATTTTCTTTTCTCAGATACTGATATTTACAAGGGTAACTGTTTGCTACCCAAGAATTATATTACATTATGTAGTACATTATCTCCATCTAGCTAGGCAGGAATATAATTTTGAAAATATGTTCGTTTGATCCTTTCATGTGTACATCCGAAGTGGGTCCTCTTAAAGGAAGCCATCATGTTTTTCTTGCTTTTCCTGGGTTCTTATTTCACCCTAGTAATTCATAACCAAACTACTGAATTAGGATTTACGACCATCATTGTCATCCATCACCTGTGACAACCTCGGAAATATCCCTCACGCACATGGACAGTATCAGAGTATAATCAGAGAGCTCCTGTTGACACAGTAATAACTCACGTCTCGTCACATACACACACTGTTGTCATATCAATCCCCGAGTTACACTTGTACAGAAGCAAACATTCATGACACGAACGCTATATGGAGTTAAATATAGGCCATTGTGTGCGTCTTTGAATCAATCAGCATAATTCTCACCCTAGGATATTGAAAAGTCATCTTGAGGAAATTAATCTTCGTATTAGCATGTTTCTAACTATAGCTGCTTGTATTCCCACGGTGTTTCAGATGTGGGCTACGTCGCCCGATATGTAGTCCACACATGAGGAACATGGAGTGAAATTAACAGCATCTTTTACTGGGACAGTCAGTCAAGGGAGCGAAGTGAAGGTTGAGTTATTGTGAATGAGGTTACGGTGAATGAAGGACGTTTATAATTCATGTGTCAACACAAGCGTGTGACATTCACTTTTACAATAATGACAGTGTCAGTGTGATTTGTCAGTTTGAAAATCAGAGTCGGCACTGAAACGTTGACTGGAATGGAAATGAAATGGATTTACATTTTTACATGTCTGTCTTTTTTATTAACAAGTTGGAGGAAGTGTGTAAAATTTTGGTGAAATCATTTCAATTTCTATAAATACAATGATGTGCTCTTGTAATTTACATCAGAAGCGGGGTCCTCACAATGGAGGCGACCATGTTGCACCACCATGTTTTTGCAACAGCTAAAAATGGCCAAACTAAACACTTCCACAGGTTCTGCAATATTCTTGGAAGGGATGGATGCAACACACAATCTCACCACTAGATGTCACTATCACACACACTGTCCCTTTAAAACGCAACAGATATTTAGTTAGTTCATTCTGGGCTACCTTAAAAACAAGGTATGCAACATTAAAAAGTGTGGACACATGTCAACATTACAGAATAAAGTTAAATGTTCAATGTGAATAATTCAGTGACATCATAACTAAAAACAGGAGGTTAGTTTGGGCATTGTGGGCCACTGTTAAGACATGGCGGTGCAACATGGCTGCCTCCATAGAGAGGATCCACTCTCTGGAAATATATAGGACTCAGTTTAGGTTAATGCCAACAACAAGCCGTGCATGCAGGTGATTGTACACTCATACAAATATCAGCATGTTGTCCATTATCACAATAGATATGAGAATACTTGCAACTAACCCCTACCGACTGGACCTTTAAGGCGACGCTGCTGCTGCAAGCATCCAGCATGCTCGCCGTGGTTGTTATGTGCAGCCTACAGGCCTCGTGTCTACAACTGCATGTGCACAGCTCCCTCAGCCCAGAACCAGTAAGGATGCTACATGCCCAGTGCGCCCATTAACCCCGATCGAACGTCAGAAAGCAGCTTATTCTGCAGTGCATGTAAAAAAAAAAAAAATGTCAAAAAAAAAAGCAATCATCGATTAGAGAGGGAGATCATTGCATAGTGCACGCTGGTGGTCGCGGGGCGTTGAGGATTTGCTCCACTAACCCATATTTACGGGCTGGTCCATGAAGTGTGTGCAGAGGAGAGGAGAGGAGAGGAGAGGGGAGGAGAGGAGAGGCAGGCGGCGTGGGCTGAATACAAATCCCTGCTGGCCTGCGCGGCGTGTCTCCTCCGTGGCGATGTAGCAAACATGTCCTTATGCATTGCATACGATTCGACATTGCGTGATAAGTACATAGTGACTCCAATCATTGTGAAATCGCGAAAAAAAAAGAAAGGCTGCAATGGTGACGATAAAAGGGCGATGATGCATGGACACATAACCAGTTCATCCATGCGGTGCTTTTACGCATAAATTACGCGCGCAGACAGGGGCAGGCAGCCGGGTTGTTTATCGGCATCTTACCGTGGCTCTCTGCGGCGATGACCTCGCCTCACACGGCTCAGCCGCGGCTGATGAGGATGAGGAGGATGAAGATGAAGATGTCTGCTCGTGTCTTCCCCGCGTGCCGCCACGTCAAATTCCTTCGTTTTCGGTGAATGCGGAAACGCGCGGAGTTGTCCTCGTCATCCAGATGCAAAGGGAAAAAAATAAATAAAGAGCGCCTCTGATTCCCCCCTTGATGATGATGATGATGATGATGCTGATACTGTCTCCGGCTGATCTCCCTGAGGATGCTGCGTCTTCCCCTTCCTCTCACGTAAATGCCTGAGCCGTGCCGCGCCGTGCCGAGCTGAGCCGTGTTGTTATGGCAGCCGCCGGAGTGGAGACGGCGCTGGAGACCCTCCCCCGGGCGCGCAGCAGCAGCAGCAGCAGCAGAGGATCAGGTGGACGGACACTCACTCAGCATCCTTTCACATTCCAGCACCTATGCGCGATAAAAGGGCAGTTTAGTGCGTGAACAACGCGCCGTTTACTCTCCCCTCTGGTGGCTGACATTTCAGCTTGTGGCATTTCTTCAATATATTAAAGGGAAAAAAAGGCCTTCACATTATTTTCCTCCAGGGGTCCACACCACGATTCCACTCTGACCTTATCAAACTTTATCATGTTTTGTGCTGGAAGCCACAGAGGGGTTTCTTTAAACTAGGGGGAAAAACCTAGAGGAGGACCCTTGTATTTTCATTTATAGATGCATGACACTTGAGGCAGTTTAAGGTTTATTGGGTCAATATCTCATGAGAGCATTGGGGAATAACCTTAAAGTAAAAGATGTGGACAGAGGTTTTAACTCACTTGCCCCTCATACATAGGGCCATCTGCTGGTTACAGTGAAACTGTCACGCTGCGTCCATGTGCTCACAAGGAGTATTTTGTAAAGCAAAAGTCGTACGATTGTGTGGTGCCATCTATGCACAGTAATGCTGATCATGCAATTGCACTACTGTCAATCGAGCAATTTCACTGGACAGTTAAAAACTTTGAACTTTCATGTCCTCTAGAGCAGTGGCTTTAGGACCCCTCAGTGACAGGCCATGACCCAAATCAAGGAACATTTTCACCTTCTCAAATGTATTTAATGAAAAAAGTGGTGCGGTTTGAACCCGAGAAAGTACAGAATATCACAGTGAGTTTAATGATAAACAAAAATGACCAGCAGGTGGTGATGCTAGGCAGGGAAATATTCCCCCTTACACTCAATTCGCTGTATTTGAATTCAAAACCAAAAAGTGCATCCTAAGGACAAAAGGTATATACTACAATATGTGCCCCCCTTTGTTGTCAAAATAAGAAAATCCATATTTCAATTGGTCAGTCTCATACTTGTGTCTTGCCATAGTCAATTAGCATATGAAAATAAACTTGCAGTTTTCTTCTACCTGTGAAATAGCAGTTGTCTATTTGCATTACAGGGTACCATCACCACCTAATGTGAAGGAGTGTGAATACTAAATACTAAATACTAAAAATATATCTTTAAAATTAAAGCACAGGACTTTTTTTTCGTAAATATTGTTTCCTGTCGAAGGTCCACAACTGGTTGAAAACAGATCAGCGACCTACTTGTGGGTCACAACCCACCAGTTGAGAATCACTGCTCTATAGCAACACTATACAATTTACTATAATGATGTGCATATGACTGAGTTAAAGACCTTGAATCATGAATTACAGTATCTACATTTTTAGGTGTTTATCATATATAACAGCCTGCTCTGTCAGGTATCTAACAATAGGTTTCTGGGCAAATGAGCAGAGGTAACAGACCAGGGACAATCAGTGAAGAAAGGAGAAGTACAACAGCTGAGGACTAAAAGTGAACAAGGCCCAAGCAGTATTTACTAATATGTCCGGTTTCAAATGTATTTCTATTATTAACGTTATGTTAATTAATGTATGAATCATCCCCGATAGGCATTACGTATGCAGTCTCCATAAAATCATTATTCTACTGTAAAAGCTTTGTTCTATTAGTCTTACACGGTCGATAAATTTGCATGTCTGACTCATGACTTAGAATAAATGACCTTCCCTGGATAAGAGCAGTTTTCTTAAAGGGCAGCAAAGTGAAACCTCCCAGTCTCCAGGAAGTGAAGCCACAGAAGCAGATGGAATCTCATAAAAGATAAACATTTGTGCCTTTAAATCATCACAGTTACAAAATGCGGTAAACAGAATGTCCCGCTGTTCAGTGCATGCGAGGGATAATCCTCAGTGGCTTTTATTGACTTTTCAAAGAAAAGAAAAAATAAAACATTTAGTGTAAAAGGGTTATTTATGTTGACCTCTGGTGGAAGCTTTGCTGAGCTAATGGAGTTTTCCTGCTGCCAAATTAATGGATTTTAATCTGGAGCCTTTCAGTCCCCATTGATTTGGTGACACCTGCAGCTACTGGCGGTTAGAAGAGGTCAATGAATTCTGGGATATAAGACAAAGAGTTTTTAGTTCAGCCTTTTTCCATCTTTTTGTGTGTGTGAACTCGATCTGATTAGATGCTACATGCGATCATCCTTTTCACTGGTTTGTAGTTTTCAAAACACATATATAAATTAATTCAAACTGAAAACACAAGTCATCTGTAATGTCACTTTCAAATCATTCATCAATTGTATTGGTCCACAAGAAGTCCACCATGCAGCTGCATGCTTGCCTTCCTTGGTTATCACTAGTAGCTTGCTCCACATTTCAGAGGGGGGCAGTGTTGCTTTATAAATACTTCATAAACCTGCGGTTATGCTGAGCACTGCTTTGTAAATCCTGAATTTGTATGTGTGGCTGTGCAACAATGACACAATCATTTATCTCATTTACCCTGTCATATAATTGAATTATTTTTGTTGCAGTCCCTATTGAGGTGAGATCATCACCCATGATACTTCGCACTCGTGAGCCAAATGAATGAATGACCTGGGGACTTGCACATAGTTAAGCATGTTTAAATGTTTCATATAAATGAAGCAGCCTCACGGCATAGTTCTGTTTTAATCAGTGTTATTAGCTAAATGTATCATAATTCTTATTACCACCGGAAACATTAGTGCTAATTCCAAAGTGACAGTTTGTTCATACGCTTTATAAGACTTAATAGTGCTAGTCCCAAAGTAATCAATGCGTCTGTGATGACATAGATATGACTCTAATTTGCGGATCTCATTCAGACACTGCAGTGTGAATGAATCCAGATGGGTTTTGATCCATAGAACAACACTGTGGCCGTCCACCGGCGCAGCTACAGCCCATGGGCTCTGTCCTTGGTTGCATCCTTTCAGAGTATACAACACTCTTGATCAAAGGATTCTGTTGCACACAATGTCGTGACTTCCTGGAAGTCTAACATATATGATTTATAGAGATGATACAGGAATTGGATGTGATGGTGTGGCCTCTTGGTCCTGATGTGGACACCTTCAGGGATCAAACCCATTTCCCTCCTGCATCCCTTCTACCTTGAAAAAAAACAGATCAAACTGTCTTTGTTTTATTTATTACAGCGGGGAGAGGGAACTCTTAAAGTACTTTTAATAAAACAGTCTCCGAGTCTCCCTCCCTCATATTTCGATACTTTGGTTGCTTTACACAAATTTGATTTATTGATGTTTTCCGCTGAGAAGGAGAAACAACTTGCCTTGCAACTAAATAACAAACTCACGCTACACATCTTAAGCTGCACCAGGTCTCGAAGCGTCTGCGGCTTTGCACTAGCAGGTATATTGTTCGGAAATAAGCCTCCATGACAAGTTGTTCACTGGTGGCCGCGGGCAGAGGTGTAAATTTCTCTTTCAGTCCCGCCTGTTGGCTCACATACCAGAACAAGTGAAAAGGTGCTGCTGTGAGCTTTATGACAAAATGCTTTATCCCCCATTAACCTTCACAGAGTAGGTATCAGGAGGGGATTTTGGGAGGAAAAAGCACCAGTGTCGATGGGAAAGTGTGTCAGCGAGCCCAAAAAGGCAACGGGGGAGCATGAGGCGCTCTGCGCCCTTCATCTCTCCTCTTTCATTTGGGGGTCATCCCTTCGCTGGGCGCTGACAGCAACCACTGATAAGAAAATGATTAAGGATCACGGACTCATCCACCTTCCAATTCACATTTCTGGTTGCGCTGCAGATTATAAGGGCTGTGTCAGATGCTTTCTAACTCTAATGGACTGCTGTAACAGCTTTTTGATTACACTTCATATAAGCCATATATGTGTAATCCTGTTGACCTACAGTCTAGAATCCATTCACAGTGTGTTGTGCTTCTGAATTGTGCCACATGTTTGAGATCTCAGACATTGCAGAGTGTGAATCCAGGGTCAGGATCAATGTGACATTGTGAGCGGGGATCATGGGTATTATGGCTGGAGTTGATGGTACTGTGAAACCCATTCATCTATTCATACATTCAGCTCTCCTTCCTTTCAATCCATCCATCCATTCATCAGCTCATCCATCCACCCATCCATGCATCCAGCTATCCTTCCTGCCTTCATTCATCCATCCATCCATCCATCTATTCACCCATCCCTCCATTTATCCATTCAGCTGTCCATCCATTTGTTCATCCATACATCTGTTCATTCATGTACCTCTCAATGCAGTCAGCTGTCCCTCCTTCCTTCCTTCCTTCCTTCCATCCATCCATCCATCTCTCTGTCTGTTCACCCATCCATCCGTACATTCAGCTTCTCTCCCATTCATCCATCCACCCATTGTTTGCTCTATCCATCCATCCATTCAACTGTCCCTCCTTCCATCCATCCATCCATCCAGCTGTCTGTTCATCCATCCCTCCTTTCACACATTCAGCTTTTCATCCATCCATCAGTTCATTCATCTATGTATGTGCCCATCTATCCATCCATCCAATCAATCTCCTATTGCATCTCCAGTATATCACCAGGAGTCACGCCACACAGAAACAGGCGAACATGCACAGTCCACAAAGAGCTGGCCAATCCAACATTCATGTTCTCGCACACTGAGACCAGAGGCTGATTTAGTCCACAGGGGTCAGCAATCAGCCATGAAATTCCCTCCATGATACATCTGGGCACCCATGAAAATGGAAATGGCAGTGGATGGGGACCAATCTGTCTCCTCATCAGGGCTCTTCATTAAAGGCAAGCACTGTCCATTAGCCTCCGTAATCCTCCTCACCCAACGTCACTCACGACCTTGACATGTAAGAGTGCACACTGTTGAAGTGCTCAGGAGTTCTTGCTGAGGCGCAGTGCCACATCCGAAGCTCTTTGGCTGGTTACATTACATCTGGTCATATTTGTTTAACTTGTCCTCAGGACGCTGTCACCACACAGTTAGACTTATTTTTTATCGTGGACCACAGGAGGAGATCGCTCCCCGCTGTCGCAGGTAGCTGGTTAATTGAGTCGGGTGCACATCAGTGATTTCACTTAGAAGGGATCATCAAGATTCAGACAAGCACCTGGTCTTTTATGTGCCTGTAGAAAGCTGGCAGGAAAAACGATTACTGGCCTCATTTGTTCTCTATAGACAGTTGTGACCTTTTCCAATTGGCACATCCTCATACGGATGTGACAGCTTTTCTTTCCTGAAACCAGCAGTGATCTCACTTTTAATATGCACATAAATTGCATTTCCACCTACCGAGTGGCCGTTAACTGGAACATACTGTACAATCAGGTGTGGCTCGGCTTTTTGACATCTGTTGCCAGTGGACATTTGCGGTGGTCCCATTTTTCCATTCTCACAGTTCTGTGTGGAAAAAGCTCTCGCAGACAAATGATTTCAGTGGCTGCCTTTGCATATTCAGGGATATGAATTAATTCCAATGTGTCTATGTGGGGAATATGTAATAATAAGAATCATGTAATATTAACACTAGATTGTATTTTTTTTTCATGAATGTAGAAGAATGGTCATGCCACGCATATTCATGGGATTTACTATTATGGATGGTCGACCAATAAGCCTGTATACACCATTAAAAAGTGATATTGCATAGCAACAGCACAAAGTAAAAGAGATCAGGGTATTCAATCAAATTTTCACGAGGAAGATCCCTGCAAGCAACAATCCGAAACAGCAATTCTCATGATAATGATAATGATAATGATAATGATAACAATAATGATAATAAACGATAATATGAAAATATAAAATTAATGTATCCACACCTCTTTATAGTCAGCAAATGACAATCTGATTAACTCAATTAGTGTAGTGCAATAATTTTTTATACACTATTTGTTGTCTTTATTTCCTTTACAGTGGAGGTATTATGAATACCCTCACTAATAAAAATCGATAATGTCAAAGGAAAATGTAGATGATTATATTTTTCACAAAATGGTGTAATAACATATTTGAAGGCTACAAAGGTTATAAGGCCGCAGCAGTTAAGACAGACGCCATAGAGGCTCCTCTATAAAGAGTGTGAATTGATCAGTTGGAGGGTCTGGATCTGTGAGCCTGTGTCTCTCCAGTATGAAACCAAGTTAAAGAACAACAACAATAGGGTGGTTGCACCAGCTGGTGCACGGGCCCTTACATCCAGTAGGTCAGAAAGATACTGCATCAAAGCTGGACCTATAAACATCAAGACCCAATCCTAATCTCCTTCTGTAAGAAATATAAGACATGAAGGAAGAAAACACACACACACACACACACACGGGAGCTGCACAGCAAAACCCAGCATTTATAAAGTCCATACCGACACAATCCCCCAGTCTCCGTTTGTGCGCTGTAGTTAGATTGTATCATAAAAATGTGTTTTCTGCCGATGGGCTGCGGGATACAAGCGCAAGAAGTGATTGCCAAAATCATTGTTTACTTGAACGGATTACCTTTCAGTGAAAACGCTGGGATGCGCCATCACTGGGGAATATCAGCGCGGAATGAACTGACACTGCCTTCAAAACAAAACGCTCAAATATCTGGTGGATGTTTGATTCAGATTCAGTATTCTCCTCCACGGCAGCCGCAGGATTTACAGTGATACTGCTCTGTACTTGATAAGTGGTCCTTCAAATTACTTATAGTCCACTTCGATCATGCTTATCACACTAGTAGCACTGCGGCTGCCTTTAATCCATTTATTTTCCACTGGGTCTCGAGCCTACTCGAAACTATTATCTCCCATATACACGGGCTGGGATTTGAACAGGGCTTTTGTATATGAAAAACAAAATCTGCACTTTCATTGGGTGAATAAGAATAAAGCAGCATTTCACACTTCCATACCTTAAGTTGATGACCTAATGTGAGGTGCAGACAGGGGATCATATTGTATGATGGTGACCTGCAGAGCGCGGCTGACAACTCACATTACAAGCATGAGGCAAATACAAAGACTTGATGACACGTACTCCTCATTTACAAAAAGGCACAATGCAATTTGTGTAGGTTCTGGAGAGAGATTCATTCTGAGCCACAGAGAGAGAGAGAGAGAGAGAAAAGGCAGGAAGAGCCATACATTACAGACTCTCCCTCTCTCTCTCTCTCTCCCTCTCTCTCTGTCTCTCTGTCTATTGAGGCTTTTTGTTTGTGCCTCTGTTTAGTTGTGCAGTGTGGGTCGATCAGTGTCCGTTGTCTCACTGTCTGTGGAGTCCATCTCTTGTGATGAGATTAGGACACGCCATGTCTCTGATGCCCCCACACACCCTCATGCACAAATACAGCAGAGCCCGCACATACACACACACACACACACACACACACACACACACCGCGCAAACGCAATTTCTCAAACAACATCATGCACATTGTGTTTTGCTCGTCTCTGTTTATCTCTCACCTGTTTGCGCCGCTGGCTCATCTTTAAGGTTCAGCTGTTTGTTTTTTTTTTTTTCAAAATGTAGCACCTAACTTTAGCCCTCATTCTGCTCTCCATTTTAAATGAATGTCACAGACTTCATTTTCTCCTCCCGCTCATACAAATAAAGTTGTGATGAGCGCAATATGTTGCCATCTGCAGTGGTGGCAGCTGCTCAAAAATGTTTGTTTTCTCCCTTTTCCCTGTACTGCTTATACACTGATCAACTGACATATGACGCCTTCATATGCAGATTGTGATGCACTAGCACATATCATGTAATGTATTTTATTGTATGGAATTGTCGTAACATCGTATTGTATTATGACATACTGTATTGCGTTGTGTAGCATTGTATCATAGTGGCTGACTGGTATTGGCAAACTATTATATTAAGCATTGACTCATTTTAAGTCTATTTATTACGGTTCAACAAATATATATATATATATGTATATATATATGTATATATATGTGTATATATATATGTGTATACAGGGGACGTGTTGACTCTTTCCTCCAACATGCAGACGAGAGGACAAAACATCCCATAATATGAAAACTGTCACCCTGAGTGCGTCCGTAAAAGAAAAATGGTGGCTGTAGACAAATAACCAGAAGGACAAAGGGTTATAGCCTCTCTTATAGTTTTCCCTACTTCTATAAACATATCATATATATGTATATATATATATATACAGTAGCTGTGGTTCCATTCTGTATTATTCACATTCTTTATTCTTACTGCTATGACCAGAGTGATAAGGGCATAGATAAATAACTAATTTAATTTAACTGCTTGCCTATGCAACCTTAGGCCTTCCTCTCTCACTGAGATCCTAATGGGATTTCATATACTTAACTGATGAGATGATATAAGCCCAGAAAAGTTTTAATGTTTTTATCCAAAAAAAGATCGAGGTAAACAAAATCATATCTAATTTGAGAGAGAGCTGTGTCAAACTTTCTGCAAAATTAGAATAAAGCAAAACATCCTCCGAGCTTTAAAACAAAAACAGAAATGAGAATATACCAAGAGATATTATAGTCATGAATTTTTCATATAATCACGTTGTCAATGCAAGCCAATGCTGCAAAAGCTTAGTCTGCTGAAACTAGATTATAATGAAAACTACAATACATATATCATATTTTAAATATATATATATAATATAAACAAAACATTTATTTGATAAATATAAAATAAAGTCAATATTATATTTCATACAATATTTTATCAGCTGTGTATTTCCAATGACTGAGGATGATAGCTAACTTTTTGGCGCAGCCACATAAACAGCGTATCTATAATTCTGCAGGGAAAAATTGTTTACCTGCTCTTATATTGTTGCAGCCCGTGTGTGTGCGTGTGTGCGCGCGCATGAGCGTGCAAGTGTGCGCGCGCCGCATGATGCATACACATCACATTACTCAAGCTTTTCACTCGTCCCCATGCAGCCTGGT
>JAFBJT010106117.1:88452-113998 GCA_016785325.1 Chascanopsetta lugubris | reverse complement strand
CACACACACACACACACACACACACACACACACACACACACACACACACACACACACACAGATTTAAAGAGTGGCCTTTGCTGGTGATGTTTGATCCCACATGTCTACTGATATGTCACTGCCATAACAACAACTGACTCTTAAGAGTATGCGAACCCATGTATACACACACACACACACACACACACACACACACACACACACACACACACATAATGATGAATGTCAGAGATGTGATGAGCAGTTCGTCTTATTCCTATTCAACCTTTCATCCGTCATGTCTTTTTACCTCTCATCTATTCAGCATCTTCTGTCAGAGGTTGGAGGAACACACACACACACACAAACACACACACACACACACACACACACACACACACACACAATGTCAAAACTGCAGCACATTCTTCTTTGTATTCTATTGAACTGGAGGTGGTGAAGGAGGAGATTTGCTTTGCCTGGACCCATGTGGGTGTGATCACAGGCAAAACACTAACGGACCGGCCACATGTTGCGCCTCATCCAGTAGTTTGATGTGGTTTGGTGCAGTGGCTCTGGGCAAATAACACTGAACTGACATCAAAGTCACGGATGCAATGGTTGAAGACTTGTTGTCTCTCCGACGGCTTCCCTTTGGTCAAGTTACAAAAGTATTTCAATACAGAACGAACAACAAAGACAATGGAAGAAAAGAATACTAAATGAAGACAAATCACTATTCATCCCTCCATCCCTCCATCCAAACAGTCATCCCTCCATCCCTCCATCCAAACAGTCATCCCTCCATCCCTCCATCCAAACAGTCATCCCTCCATCCCTCCATCCAAACAGTCATCCCTCCATCCCTCCATCCAAACAGTCATCCCTCCATCCCTCCATCCAAACAGTCATCCCTCCATCCCTCCATCCAAACAGCCATCCCTCCATCCCTCCATCCAAACAGCCATCCCTCCATCCCTCCATCCAAACAGTCATCCCTCCATCCCTCCATCCAAACAGTCACCCCTCCATCCCTCCAGTCATCTCTCCATCCATCCATCCCCAATCTCGACTGACACGTCAAAACAAAACTGACACGGAGAGCCACACAACCCCTCACATCTGGATCCATGATCCAGATCCACCAATTAGCCTCATCTGCTTTGATGTCTTAGAACGGTGGGAGGAAGCGGGAGACACAAGGAGAAGTACAGCCCCACACAGAGAGACCCTGATGGAAAGCAGAACCTTGATATTGAGAGGCAGCTGCGAGCGGGGCGTCACTCTGCATGACAAACGTACAAACTGGATTATGAAAATGAAAATAACAGCAAAAAAAAAAAATAAAAAAACCCCCAAAAAAAACCTACACACACACAGAATAATATCTCTTGAGCTCATCACAGAGTCCTCTAATGCGCCATCCTATCACTGCGCATAACACAGCTCATTATGGTGTCATGCTTACATTGAAGTGTAGCCAATTTGCATTAATGCTGTATTGCATGCGTCTCCCTCTGTCTCCCAGCCATCACTGGCTGACAAATAATTTTCTGGAAGCCCACGGGAGAACAACAATCCAATAGCAAAGACCCCTTTATCCCATATAGTGTGTTACAGTAATCCAGCTGTCTCGCCCACCCTGCGCCACGCAGATGCATCGCTTCCAGGAAATGGGGGGGGAAACCTAATAATATATGATGTGCATGTGCGCGAGATTGCAGAGATTTACTTCCTGTTGCGGCCACTGAGTGAGTGGAAGGTGGGAGGAATAATGCGTCTCCCCTTTTGCGTTGTATGTTAAACACCGTGGAAGGAAGCGGTGACAGCGGCTGAATTCATAACGGCGATGGATGGGGAAGGGGTGGCGCCTTCATTTCTCAACGTGCCACATGCCTGAGGTCTTAAGAGATACAGAGGCGGGGATCTGAACTGATGAATGGCGCACTGCAGAAGACACGGGCACAATATACATATGCAAACACACGCATGCACTGTGCCATTTCACACATCTTTGTCAGAAACGTCCACCATGGACCCTGCAACCTACAATTATTGTCAGAATTGATTCATCTGATCTGTCTCTGAGATGAAAAATCACCACACAGGCCTGAAAACCATCGGAATGGCTTTTAATGACAGATCTGCCCTTCACTGGCAAACTGGGTTTCCTGCCAAATCTAACATTCAATTTCGTGAAATTTGAAGAATTGCAGGCACCCACTCTCCAGCTGGACGTCACTGCAGCGTTCAAAGAGTCAACGACCAGCACACAACAACAACAGTGTCAGCAAAAAAAAGTGTGAAAACCAATAAAGACAACCTAACGGACACAAATACATTTCCCTTTTATATACACACATTTACAAAATTGGCAGAGTAAATGCAATTGAAGCACTCTTAGCGTCCATAATATAAATACTAATGGGTGATGCATTTTGCATGTAATCAAATTTGTAATCAACATCTTCTGAGAGCGAGCGGATATGGATGGAAACGGTGACAAATACAGACGTAGGTTCACAGAAACAAACAAGTGGTTGTGCACAGCACATCTTTCACTCTCTGCCCGATCGGCCGGGCTCTGGCTGATGGACGACTTCTTAGTCATCGTCCGCAGAGATCGGCATACAGTCTGGGCCTCTCTCAGCCTCACTGAATTAATGGCCATTGGGAGTGCAGTGATATAGCCTGGGGATCAATACATCAGACCAACACAAGACGCTGGGAGAGAGAGAGAGAGAGAGAGAGAGAGAGAGAACACCCCGCCCCCCCCTTTGCGTTTGTACTTCAAACCGTGTGGATGTTTGTTTGTACCCCCGCGTGCCTTTGGACGAGCGTGTGCTCGGAGGTCTTTATCGGTGTATTGTAAATCTATGGCTTCTCAGAGTGTTTCGGAGGTCGACACTTTGTTGACACAGACAAATCAAAAGCCCGCACTACTCCGTCGTCTCCTTCTTCTTCTTCTTCTTCTTCTTCTTCTAATGCTCACTCTCCCCTGTCAGCGTCTTCCAGGCAGAGACGGCAAATCATTACCTTGGGTTTTTTCCTCTGCCCCCTCCCGCTCGCCTCCCATCCCCCCTGTTGTGTCCGTATACCCTAAGTGCTGCTGTGGCAGTTTGTGGGATTAATTAGTAAACACAAAGTGCTAAGTGGAAAGTCTTTGCAGCGACAGATGCAGTTTAGTTACAGTGATTGATGGCGAGGGAGGAAGCATGTGAGGAGGTGCCGCATGTTCTTTAATGAACTTTCAGAGCGGACGCTGGAACAAGAGGGGCGAGATTTGACTCTTTGTCGTCGATGCACTTATCTACATCCATCAATACATGTTGGGGAAAAGAGAATCCATAATCTTTTCTTCGGTATGGATTTGACTGGAGGTCTGGACAAAGCTGTGACTCAGCATTCAAACGCCATCACCACTAAGGTGGGGTCAGACAGGGGCTTTAATCTGATGATGAAAATGAAATGATATTCAATTTCACAGGTTGTGGATTAAAACCGTTGGATTTGCACTAATCCTAATCCCAATGGTGACACTTGAAAAATGACTTGAGGGTGGTGGTGGGGGTGCAACACATGACCTTCGACCCCAAGAGTTTTGGTTTCAGCAACCATGACACCATTAAAAAAATGGATGCTTGTACCTGAGTGGTCATCCTGTAACCAGAAGGTCATAGGTTCAAATCCGGCCATACCCATCCCACATGCTGAAGTATCCTTGGGCCAGACACTTAACCCCCCAAGACCCTGGTTTGCTGCATCCTTCAGTCCTGTGGGCCCACCATCTATGGGGAAAGATCTAATGGGGTCAGGTGTAAAGGTACTTGGGTGGCAGCTGCTACCCAAGCTACACCAAAACAATCTGATCGCCCCTAGTGGCTGGCTGCAGTATCACATCTGTGCCCCGCCCCCCCCCCCCCCCCCCCCACACCCAGATGCACCCTCTGTGCCCCCCCCCCCCCCCCCACATGAGCTGATGGGAAAAGTCAAAGTCCAACTGTTTACATCGTCTGTAGTAGTTTTTGGTCATTCTAATGACAAGTCAGACTCGTGTGGTTCCTCCTCATCATCGCTACTCAAATTTGGTCGGTACCTGACACCAGACCGACCGATGAAATAACAAAAGTAGGTATCGATGCAGCCGTAAACGTGTCTTTTTCTTTCATAAAGAATTGTGAAGGCTTGCTCGAGCCCGGATGGGAAATGCACCCTGTGACTGGACTGAGGCCTTGGTCCGAGATTGCAGCATTTGTACACGAGATACTTCAGGGAGGAAATGAAGATATGTCGTCCATCTCTCTATACAGTCTCTAACTGTGAGGCTTTCTCAGCTGAATGTAAAAACGTGTGCGCAGTGTTTGACAGATGTGATTCTTTGTTTGTCTTTCCTTTTGTTCCCTCCCTTGCTTGTGGTGGGTCGTATACAGTTTTACCCCTGGCTTCTATTTGCTGCGATGCTTGACAAGGACATCCTATCCCTCTCTCACTTTCTTTCACACACACACACACACACACACACACATGCATGCACACTCAAGCATCTGAACGTGAGGTGCCAGTTTGTTTACATTTCCACTTTCCGAGTGTTTGTGCTCCACCACTGTGCTCCGTTGCTTCCCGGTAATCGCGGAACGTTGAAAGTCGCCTCTGAGCACGAGCGGTGGATGTTTACTCTCCCTCCTTGTTTACAACCTGGTGCCTATAGACCAACAGAGCTCACACACCCCCCACATGCCTCTCAAACACACATACATATATAAACGGACACTTTCCACATAGCTTGGGGTGCTGGTTTTTGCAACAAAGGGGAATTGTTTGTTTGGTTTCCATCGCCGAGGAAACGGGAGTTCAAACGCTGGGAGGGTCTTTCTTTTTTAGATCACTACGGGGTCTATTTCGTAATCAATCAGACGTTCACTGATGAATGTTTCTCATAGATTAATAGCCAAAATAGCCCTGAAATGACACAAGCATCTCCCTGGTATTAATCCTGCAGCAGTAGCAGTAGTAAAATTACAGGTTTTTATGGCTGGTTGAGTCATTTCAGGAGGAGCTCCCAGAGTTTTATTGTCAGGCAAATAGCTGCAATAAAGTGAATGTGGTGAGCAGTTAAGGAGAGGTGTGTTTTTTTGTCTTTAATCTTAAATCTTCGGCTTTTTAATGCGCTTCAGTCTAAACAGATTATCCTCAGTTATTTTCTTTTCGGAGAGCGTACGAGCACTTCTCTGTAATTTTGCGTAAAAAAGTATAAGAAAGAGATTGAAAGGTCACTCTTGAAATGACGTGCGAGAGAGCACGCCTCAATCTTTGATGTACAGTGTTTCATGGAATAGCAGAGTGTTTCAAAGTAGAAGTGGCTGATTCGGAGTAAGCATCCATGTCTCATCGTGGACTGATTTCTGGGAAATGAAGTGGGAAAGTATCAAACTTATGAGAAGCGAACATGCTCCGCTGTCTTAATCAAAGCAGTGTTCTCTCTGGTACAAAACATATTTCACCATGTGATGACTCCACAAGCACATAATCATTTCCGTCTTTTATCCTTTCAAATAGTATTTTTTATCTATTTGAATACTTTGTAGAAATCTCATTTCATAGATATTCTTTCATTACGAACAACTGGTTTCCCCATAGACTCAAAACCTTCATTAGCCACACTCATCACAGCACATGCCACACAACACGACTGGTTGTCTTTGTCGTGTAATTGTAAATGTATACAACAGTAACAGGATGTCACACTCTCTCTATATTTTCACCAGAGGGACAAAACCCCCCTGACTGCTCCCCAAACTATGTTTCATCATAAAAACACATGTGAAAACACATGGTGATTCCGTTAATCCTGCTCCCATGACATCATACTGAAGGACGACACATCGAACTGGAAAATGACACAATATATATTGTGGCCTTATTCTGTTGAATCCATCAAAAATAACCAGCCCCGTGCCCCCACCCCCCCCGCCCCCCCCCCCCCCCCACACACACACACATGTACGATTTCCCTGATTTACTGACACACGCAGTGCAAAATGAATAAGCAGTGACTCCTCCGCTACACGTCCACCATTTTGAATCTCCCACTAACGGCACTTGTGTGCACATGCATCTCTCGTGTTCTTTCACACATTTACACTCAGGGCAGTGATGAGAGGAGTGGAGTCAGTTGCGCTAATCACTCTGCTGCTGCTGCTCCAGCTGTTCACCTGATCAGCACCCTCACACCTGGTTTGAACGGCAGACTGATCAAAGAATACACAGAATAATAATACAAATAATAATAATATGATGTCAAAGGCACCAGATTATTTGTACAAAGAAATATTTGATTTTAATATCTTTTGTGTGATGGTGAAAAACCTAATGGACATTTGATGCAGTAGCAGAGTACTTGGTATATGACAGACTGGAAGTATAACCATTAGAAACGCATGGATCTTCTATCTAAAAAAGCCATTAGATGCTAACATTTATATTTCTACTCTCCTCATGTGATCACACAGTCATCAACACTGGAATCAAAGAATCCTAATTGTATCATTTACCCTGTAATCATTTACTGTGGCCAGTAATAGTAATAGTGGCGATAGGTATTCTCATTTTGATCCCTTATCACGAACCTCTGATGTTTACAGTTCCGCATTGAACCGTGGTGTTGGCATTTCATATCAAGGTAAAGTTGTGCCGATCCAGATTGGGACCGGTAAGTTTAGTGTTACTTAAGAGTGAAAATCAATTGCAGTCAATGCAGTGTTCTCTGAAGTCATGACAACAAGGCCGTGTGTGTGTGTGTCTGTATTGAATTGTTGCGCTGGCTACCCTTTGTACACAATTTATGTGTGTTTGTCTGTTATTCATTATTTGCATTCGTAATAGTGACTCCTGTGTTAAAGGGCAGTGTGTGGGTGTCCCGGTGTGTATGATGGGATGAGTATGTGTTGACTTTGTGTTGTCTGTGTGTGTGTGTGTGTGTGTGTGTGTGTGTGTGTGGCCTGCTGACCAGCTGCAGAGCGAAACCAGGCTAAGGTGACAATCTGATCATATTCCAGTCAGGAGCTCCTGCCCTCCCCTGCAGGGCAGCCCACTCCTGATGTGAGGGTGACCCTCCCCTCACCCCCACTTACCCTAACCCACCTTCCACATTCTTTTATCCTTCTCTCTCCCTCCGTCCATCACCCCCCCCCCCCCCACCCCCCCGGGGATGACTCTAGTACATTTCTCTGATAAACTTTGCCCTCACCTTCTTTCATCAGCGACCGTCCACAAACACAGAAGAAATACAAGGCAAACAGAGCGGCGCTGACAGCGAGCCAAATCGAACTCGCAGGCTGCAGACACAAATATTTTGTGCCGTAAATGTTTATTCAGGCGCTGGCCGGCTCGGATGGAGTGACCTCATCGCACGCACACACACACACACACGCGCACGCGCGCACATGCATTAATCAGTTCACCCAGAATCTTTTGAAAAGTGGGATAACAGGGATTTTCCTGGCATCTGTTCTGCATATATGTTTCCACATAATCCCTTTTTATATACGTAAGTATTACATGAGTTGCTTGAGTAACAACAACATACAGTAGGTGCACACAAACACATGCATGAACACACATGCTCAACAGCTTTTTCCAATAACACACACACACACACACACACACACACGTCCAGAGCAGTCGTTGGTCATTGTTATGAAGACACAGGCTGCGATGAACTCAGTGAACTAGAAAAACAATTGGCTCAGACTTCCTGCTGGCTTCCTCTGTAGTGGAACAGGACTCGCACACACACACACACACACACACACACACACACACACACACACACGCGCACACACACACACACATACACACATTGATAGAGAACGTAGGGTGACAAGCCAGAGTGTCTTCCCGCCATCCTGTTTTCTAGCCAGAGTTTATTTTGGTCATGTGCCGGATCCACGCTGTACAGGAAGGGGTAGCCTCACGGTCTGTGTGTGTGTGTGTATGTGTGTGTGTGTGTTTAGCACAAGGGAAATTTGCCGGAAAATTCCTCCGTGGTTCAAAATGTAAACAGGCCCATATTTGGAGCACAGGCATCAACAAGTGACTTTTCCACCACAACACTCCTCGGCCTCACGTTGTTATTGAAGGTGACAAGTCATTAAGATAACAGGGGAAAATCACTGGTACTGTTTCCAGCTGTTGTGATCATACAACCCGCTCCATCACACTGTGCCTGACCTCGGTGTAGGAATCCATGGTTACGTTTCCTTTTTTGTCCGTATCTCAAAAAGTCACCGTTTGAATGATTTACCTCGAACTGGTCAAGCATATAATGATTTAGCCTTATAGAGACATTCCAGCCCTGCGCCATTTAGCTTTCAATGAAACAACTTCTTAAACATTAAGAGGGAAACTATTCCAAGCCAAGACCTTGTTGACAGACACAATGACAGATACCTTCCTCAATTTCTATTGGAACGTCCACAGTGACTTGAAGAACCCAATACCTAACCAAACTCTCGGGTCACCTGGAGAAAACCGTGAACCTGGTTGAACCTTTGCTGCTTTATCGTGAGCTGAAAAACCAACAGAGACCCGCTGAGCAACTATTCGCACCGGACTGAAGGTAGCCCGTGAAAGCAAGAGGTGAGGGAGGGGGCAACATATGCAGACTGGGTCGTTGGGTGCAGGTGTTGTCAATGGAATGCAAACCTATGTCCAGTGGAATTGGGTAAAAGAGGCCAAACATTGCTCCTGCCTCACGTATCAAAGGAATATAGTGCATGGAGCTCTACAAAGCCACTTGGGAACTGTTGAAAGAGGGCAAAGATTTGCAGAGCCAGCAGCTTCTTGAGAGTGTCAGGGCGACGTCAGTGTTCACCGTTCCACCGCCAAGACGTATTCTGGGATGGGGGCAAAATGTCTCTGGCGAGCCCGGCCCATGCGGGAGCGCTCCAAGTATCAACATCCAACAAGTGCCCAAGTCAACATTGAATGTTGTATTACTAATGCTTGTTGCTGTGGTGACTCCACATGACTCAAAACATGAAAACACTCCCTGGTAGCAGTTGCCTTGTATCCCATGATAAGCCTTTAAACCATTAGACTTGGCAAATCCCAACTGTGTTGCATTGTCTCACTCGCACCTGAAGCAACACACTCACAGTGATTCAATCACTTGTTCAACATCTGAGTTCCGGCAATGACATCAACCTTCACACCAAAAACAAAGTGTCTCATCCTCATCACACTTGGACCGAGACACGTGTTCAACAAAACAACATGAATCGGTGTGAGAGGAGAAGTTGGGCAAACGGACGGTTCGGTTTTGGTCAGTCCACGTAAACGGCAACGTCAGCACTATTGAAACTGTCTCTACACCTTTATCGCTGTAAACATTATAAGTGGCACTGCCCCTGATGAAATGGCTTGTATAACAACACCTACTACCACCGCTGCTCCAAAAGTGGCTATTTGCTCTAATACGAGCACTTTCAGCTAACAAGTCATTTGACTGCACCAACAGACGCTTCTAAAATCATGCTGGTTCCTCTGCCAGAGGGCTGTTACTGTGTTTTCCCAGAGTGAATTCAAAATGACTAACACACGCTCACGCACAAAAACCCTTCTGTCTTTTTTAAACATGACTCAACATTCACAGTGGATGTAGAGAGCGATTCTTTCACAAAGCGCCCTGGTCTGTGTTTGTTTGATGCCTGCTCTGCGGCGCTGACTCACGGCGCTTAATTAGCAGTGAGAGCTCTGAATAGACAGTGAGGAGTTTTCATGGAGGCAAGACAAACATACCATCTTGTCTGCCTACAGCTTGTCACACACTGCGCCTGAAGACTGGAGTGTCCCATCCCTCATCATTACCACTAAGTCCATTTGGCGTAATGTCCCAAATTAAATCTGGGTTACAGTGAGAAACAAATAATCTTTGAAGCGTCACAGGGAACACTCTCTGAGACGTCTTCGTGGCGATATAAAGCTAGTACACACAGACTGGCCTATGTTCAGCATGTTCAGCGTGAACATGAGATTGGCAAACTGCAGATTTAGTGTCATACAGTTTCGGTGAGTCAACACAACAAACACAAGTTACGATGTTCCCAGGACGAGTTCCATGCAAAAATAGCTCCACATCTTTTTATAATATCTTTTAAGAGTTTTATTGTGCAGCGTTAAAAGCCATATAATAGGTTCCACTCTTTATGATGAGCCAACTACAGCAGATGTGTGTCAGTTTATATGAGAAAGGTATCGCTCATTTTCAAGTCTGCCCAGAATGCAAATACTATTTCCAAATTGCTCTTTTAAAGGTACCGTGTGACAGATTTGGAGCCAACTTGTGGTGATGTTGCATATTGCAGCTGAACACCCCTCGTCTTTTTAGACACATAGCTTGTAGTTACTATGTGTGTCCATTCTGGGCTACTGTAAAACGATGGTGGTCAAACATGGCCGCCTCCTTTGAGAGGAACTGGTGGTCAAACATAGCCGCCTCCTTTGAGAGGGTTCCTCTCAAAGGAGGCGGTGACTCATGATTCGATTTGTTTTGATTTGATCCCTGTGCAATGAAAACTGGGATCAGTGTGTCCATTCAATGACCACATCTCAAACACTGGACCAATCAGAAGCAAGTTTAAACTGTGTTTGACGATGCCACTCTTCATATAGCGTCGAGCATCCTTTAAAGAATGCTGTCAGGGCACATCCATCGCCAACGCTCTCTGCGGGCGCCACGGCAGCTGTCGGACATGAGCGTTGAGGGGGAAACGCCGCTGCGATGCACGGTGGAGCCGAGCTGCCGCGTGGTCGGTCAGTGAGTCAGTGTGCTGACCTCACACCATGCTCCATTTCCTGTTTTTCCCCAGTGCCTGTGTCAGCGCCCGGGCTAATAGTACCCAGGATACTACTCATGCTACTCATGCATACACTCCTCTATGTATGCATGAATTATGGATACTGAGAGGTAGAACGTTACTCACACTCGACTACAAGTCACTACTCCTCCACTGCTGCACTCGTCCAGCTCAATAAAAGACCTCATATTCTAAATACTATCGTTTATGTTCCATTTTTCACTAGTCGAGTTTAAATCAGGTCAAATTCCACTTCTTGCTTCTGAGTTGCATATAAAAGGCTCATTTAAGGATGACAAACAAAACACTATTTGTACATTCAAATAATACAATGTTTTTCTGGTTGCAAATGTGAAAAGAATATGACTGTACAAACTGGACCTAGAATATAAAAAGTGAACTGTATACTAGCCTGTTTCCAGTGTTTACGGTAAGAAAGGCCAACTGCTTTCAGCCACAGCGCTATATTTAGCAGGGGGTTTGAGTGGTGTCATTCTTCTCATCAGAAGATCACGTGTCCAGAAATATTCAGTGGTTCTTCAAAGGATTGAGAAACGATGTTCTATACGCTTATTTTTAGGAGAGCACAATTTGGATCCAGGCTCCACATCCTTCACAGTTCAAGGACAGATGAGAACCCGGGGGCTCCCTGGGATTCCTGGAGACCTCAGATGTGTTCGTGAGGTCACCAGATTGTTTTGGGTTTTATGAGTATTTCTCCAACACAGGGACAATTTCCAGTTTACGCCCTGGGAGCTCCATCCATCATGGTACGGCAATGATTGGGACCATAAATAGATGCAGTGGAGTTCAGCCGTCCAGAGAGGATATGGCATGAATGGAGGGAGAATGGAGCTAGCTGGTGGGAAGTCCTTGAAGTGCTGCGTCAAACCACTTCACGGGAACGATAATTGCCCTGTTTTTTTTTTTTTTTTCATTTCATTACCTTGTTTTAGCAGAGAAGCAGCTAAACAAATGTTTCCGCTGCTCTTCAGCTTGAGTGCTGGATTGTATAATTGCTCATGAATGTCTATTCAATCTCTGTCGTCATACTGTAAGAGGCAGATTCCACGGGACTTTCGAGAGCGATTGTTTTCATGAAGGCGGAGGGTGAGAGGGTCGCTGCAGTTCAGCTGAGAGTTCAATGCTCCCCCACCCACACATGTACCGTACGCACACACACCCACACTCACCCGGAGTCAATCCCCCTCAGTACACAGTGTTCACCCTCTAACGCTTATGTCATCTTGTTTTTCCCCATTTTGATGCGTATCAGCACCACAAACAGCATCAAACACCAGGAACATGGTGTCAAGGATATGAAGAATATTATTATTGTTTATGCTATCAAAAATACAAAGTTCTGAATGTGGGAATAATCATAACGCCAACAGCCGTTAATGACGCCAACAGGACGTTATTGTCCTTTTGCAATAACGTATACAAATTGAATGTACGTACTTTAGTGCCATCTATACTGTCAACTCCTTTTCACGTCAACTGGAGAGAGGAATAGAGTGTGACGCAGACTTCTGTGGCCTTGGGGGATTTGAGTTGAAGAAGCATGAATGAGGAAGTCGACTGCATTCAAAGAAAATATCTGCACTTGTTCTCCTCCTGCCACTTTTACCAAGAAAGAATCTTTCAGTTTTATCTTCAAAAGAGGATCAAACTGTTGTGATGGGAGCATTTGATTGCAGGATGTTGAAAGTAGGAAGTGAACGTATCACTGCTTTCCTCAAGTTTCCCCATATGGTCATTACCGGTTTGCAGTATTAGGGCATGGAGTCAAAGTGCACATCTTTTTCAGGCAGTTCTAATCCAGCTATTTTGTGTTCAAGCATTCTGTTATCACATTTTAATTAGTGGAGCACATTGATTGACAGGTGACGCTGACCTACATGGTTTAGCATATTTAGGTTTAGCAAGAGTTCTTTCTGCAGGCTGCAAATTAATACAATGGTAGTATTTATTCTCAGGGTGCACATTTTGAAATGACTGAGATTATGGCTCAATCTGTATGACAGAAAATGTCGATATCAAGGCATAACAGTCATTTCTACCCATAGAAACTGAAATGACCTCACCTAAACCGTGCACATTGGATGTTTAAGGCCAACCTTTTACAGTGTAGACACCTCTCTAAAACTATTTAAACTATGAAACATTTCACTATTTGGATGATTTGGTGACACTCTAAGTCTTTGGCTGAAGCAAAAAAATAAAAATGATATCGTCAAGTCAATATCAGCATTCAGTGTCCGGGGTTCTTCCTCTGGGGACTCTGAATGTCTGTTTAAAACATCACAGCACTCCACTAGAAATGTGCTGGAGGTGTTTCGGTTCGTACTGATGGCGTTATTGACGTCAGCGATCCATGTGATAAACCAAGGCTGAGCACTGTGAGATGAAAGCGGGTGCTCGCGGTTGACATTATATCAAAAGTGAAAGAATTTCTTATTTTAGAGCCGACCTGCATCGCAGTTACAAGGACCTTGATCATTCAGATCCCCGACAAAGGAGCTGTGAATGAATGAAAGAACGCAGTGTCTCAAAAATAGACGCCGCTTGTATGCAGCGGTCCTTGAGCCAGACGCTGACTGTAACTCGCTGCAGCGACGGAGCGACAACTCAGAAATGTTGCAGGGACGACGCCGTGCAAACACGGAAAAAGGAATAAAAAACATGGAGGCGACAAAGTTTGAGTTGGGGCCGTGTTTGTGTCTGTGGAGCAATATTGATTTGTCAAAAAGTCACTTTTAGTCCACGGTGATGCTTGGCAGGGAGGAGGCGGCTTTACTGGAATACACACACACGCCTGTGTGACCACTGGCCTTTCCACTGTTGACTCGCTTTGGAATAGGGCCACAAGAAACAGTCAGGGCTAAAGGTTGGGGGTCAGCAGTGAGGTGATAAGAGACTTACCAGAAATCTAAGACAGAAATGTGGCGATTTGTCATTTTGTAACTGGGAGCGGATAATCCTCCTGTGGAGAAACTCAACTGACTGAGCTGAGGTCATGTGAGTTTAGAATATATTCAGGATTTTAAGCAGGTGCTCGTGTTTAAAAACGATGTGGAGCATACACAGAATACTATAGCGCGCGCCCACACACATACACACACACACACACACACACACAGGCGTACGCTGCTGGTGTTGGTTAGCATTGATCGGATCATTGGTTCAGACACACTGAAAGTCCCACAGGGTCACTATAGCAACTGGAGCCAAAATAAAGCAGCCGTCGAGACAGCAGCAGCAGCAGCAGCAGCGGCGGCAGCAGCTTCGGCTGGCACACACACATGCACACACACACACATGCACACACACACACATGCACACACACACACATGCACACACACACACACAACCCCCTCTGGCCTTGGCACCTAGAAACAGACACAAAATGAGGTCTATATTCGACCGCAGAGGGAGACAGAGAAGGAGTGGAGAGGAACATGGAGGCAGAGCAGCAGCAGCAGCAGCAGCAGCAGCAGCAGCAGCAGCAGCAGCAGCAGCAGCAGCAGCAGCGGCACTTGAGAGGAAGGAGTGTCCTGGAATAACCCCGGTTAGCATGTTCGCTCTTCCAACCAGGACATATTTAGCAGCCTCTCTGACTGGCTGGAGCCCAGACTCCCTCTTAGTCGCTCCTACACACACACACACACACTCTCACACACACACACAGATTTCACACACACTTTCATTGGCCAGGTCTGGCTGGCACTGGCACGCTCGCCTCAACGTAGTCCCCACCAGCTCGCGCGCTCCCTCACCACATCACTTTTGTTTTATGTGCAAGTGAGTGTGAGCGTAGCCTCCACCGGCACGGAGCAGACAGGCCGGCTGTTCACAGCGACGCAACACCTCCTCCTCCTCCTCCTCCTCCTCCTCCCCCCCCTCCTCCTCCTCCTCCCCCTCCTCCTCCTCCTCCTCCTCCTCCTCCCGGCCTTGGTCAGAACGTTCCAGGCGCTCGGCGAGCGGCCGAGCTGGCACCTGGACGCCTGACCAAACCTTCCCGGTGGCCAAATAGTAACGGTAGCACCAGGCTGGAGTGATGGTATCTGACCGACAACCGAAAGTGGCCTGGGACCAAATTTGGCAGCGCTCGTGCCAACGCATTTCACACGCCCGAATACTACCGCGCCATAAATACCCTCACATTCAGCGTAGAATAGCATCCATGTTCCGACGCGGGAGTATTTCTGTGCGAGCGGGCGAGCGAACAGGTGGATAGAAATACGCCTCGGTGCAGAATTTCTGCTCGGAGAGAAAAGAAATGAATGTTTCTGCGAGACCTCGGTTGACCTTGATCGCGCTGAACTCGGAATCGGGCGCACCAGCGGCACCTCGGTGATTCTGTTTACGAGCCACTCGCCAAGTCGAACCGACCTCTTTGTGAAACTCGCGGTCAGTTAATAGAGAACAGACCATACGGATCAGGAGTGCGTACGGTCGATCCGCCATTGTATATAAGTTCGCCGCAACGTAAACATCGGGGTCGGAGCGAGCGGCGAGGTCGTCCCTGCGGCGGCGCTGAGTCATTCCACATTTACATCTCCATCAGACGCTGTGATTCAGAGTGGGCCGGGCAGAGAGAGGAGAGAGCCAAATAATACCCCCCTCCCTCCCTCCCTCCCTCCGACTGAAACAACCTCTTGCCACCTTTGCCTCCATCCGATCGTTTGATAGGGCATGAGAATCACATGTCGGCTATAAATAAACCCTGCGATCCCCGCCTGCCACGCCGTGGCAGCTGCCTGCATCATGTGTGTGTGTGTGTGTGTGTGTGTGTGTTTTTGTTTTCTTTTTTCTTTTCTTCATCTTAATTAATCGAGGCGTTCGACTCGTGGCTTTTAATCTTACACGGATTAGCAAGAAATTCCACGCGTTGCATGTTTACAAGCCTAATCATTTTAGGAGGCGGCATGGCACTGTTGACACAAAAGCGCAACTGTTTAAACATTCTAATGTTATGAGTAAGACACTAAATGAGAGTCGGGCAGTGTTTTGATGACTCCACCGGAAGGTGATGTGAATAACGCTTCCTGGCGATGCTGCGCTCGTGACACATGAATGCGACGTCACCTATTCAACCCTTCACCTCTCCCACTCCCTGCGCATTCCAACACATCAAAGACACATCAGAGTCCAACGCGCATGTACAGCTGCTAGCCTCTCGCCGACGTACACATTGGAATAAGAAAACTACAAAAATATATCTCTGCTAACTCCTACATTGAATGATATGACATTGTATCATTGTGTCATCACTGAAGAACTCATAGTTGAGACTGTTGAGTCATAATCTTCGGTATCTTCTACTGAGACAACAGAACAGATGAGGGACATGCGGATGGTGACTGCAAATTTGCCAGCTTTCCTCGATGCATACACAGATAGATAAATCAATATACAGAGGAGTGTAGTGAAGTCACAATATGGGGGTCAATGACATGTATTTAGCCTTTTCTTACATTGCAATATGCAAAAGTCTTTGCTTGAACTGCAAATAGCCACCGACGTGTTCACTTCACACAGAGCGACGGCGCAATGAGCCACTGCAGGCAGGCATGTAATGTATAGTAATCCCAGTGTAAAGAACAGATGTCCCATAAGTATAAATAAAGATCATGATTATGCCACGCTTACAGTGTTTGCGCATGGTTCCAGAGTCAGATGCGAGCAAACGGGTCACGGTGCACATTTGCATAATGATGCAGCTTTAGAATAAGAGGTGTGAATACTTGGAAATCCCGTCATTAGGTCTGTCAGTCACATGAGACCAGGGATCCTGAGCTCAATTCGCCAGGATACAAGAATGAGGCGACGACGACGGTTCGAAACAGATGCTTTTACACACACACATGCGCGCACACACACACACACACACACACACACACACAGGCAGGCAGCTGAGAAAAACAAGTGGCAAGTCTGTCAAGGAATGGCCCCCTGAGAGCTCTCGCTCGCATCTTGGCGGTTGTGTACCTGATCTCTGAGCCCTGACAACCATGCAGGCAAGCACACACACTCACTCACTCACTCACTCACTCACGCACTCACACACACACACACACACACACACACACATACACACACACAGAGCAAGAGTCATGATGCTTTCTAGGCAAAAGTGCACTACGGAAGGTGTGTTATGAATATTCATGGACATATTCCAGAAATAGTGGAGTAGACAGGCCATGTGTGTTTCTGTATGGGTGTGTGTGTGTGTGTGTGTGAGTGTGTGTGTGCATGTCTATATCTTTTAGACCAGTGTCTTCTTGCGTCACTGCCCTTTCCCTTCTATCTAAGCAACCTTGAAATGATCTTTGTATCGTGTATTCACGTGTCTGCATGGCTTGTAAAAAACCTCCCTCCCTTCTTCTTTCTCTTTCACACACTGATGAACACACACACACACACACACACACACACACACACACACACACACACTGGCTATCCCACGAGGGTTGGGTAACTTGATGAGTCCAGTAAGCAATCCGTTTCCCTTGCACACCTTTGACAACAAACACACAGATACGAAGAAGTCAGCAAAGTCCAGCCCTGCGATAAACTAACAGTGAAGTACACATGTGCACAATAAGAAGCTGGGCTTGTTATGTTTTCATATCTTGCATTAAATTACAGTGCACTCATCAATGAGCTGCTCATCATGCTGAATCATAGTTTGCATTTGAGTGAATCCTTCCTCTGAGGCTCACAGAAACGAGTGAGAAACATTATTGTATATTTACATGAGGAGCGTGTCCTCTCTACGGAGGTCGCCATTTTTTCATGGTGGCCCAGAATGGACACACTAAAGATCTCCTGAGTGTTCATGACAACTGAAGTCCACTTCTGCATGCTCAAAGGGTGAAAGTGAAGTGATGGATACAGCATACAAGTACACCACTAGATGTCACCATATCTTATACACTGCACCTTTAAAGTGTAGTTTTCTCATTTGGGCTCTGTCTCCTCCCTGCAGCTCTCACCCGGATCAATACTCCTCTTTTGTTTTTGAGTTTCCAGCATGTAAATGTGTTTGACTGTGTATAATCATGTTTGCGCTCGATTCCCAAGAACCAGGTGAAGCGTCGATAAATATTTTACGGCCAGCCGATCCGCCTCCAATGGTAATGGCCGACCGGCCCCGGTCACAGTGGGACTCGGGGCCCAGCTTGATGGGGCTGTGGCCCTGCTGAGAGTAGCGGGGAGCTGGGTCAATTTCTCTCTAATGGCCTCTCATAGAGAAGATCTAATGATAAAAGATGATGCGGGGAGGCACGGGGAAGATGAAGTGCGGGAAGGAAATGGGTGATAAACGGGAGTGCGGGCATAAAGAAGAAATGGCTCATTTGTTATTGATTGGACCATTCTTTCTTTTTTAATCAAAGCAACTCATGATTTGTGTCACGCCGCGATCAAAAAGCTGTAAATAACGGCGAAACGACGACTGGGGGAACCTTGACGTGACCTTTCCCCCTCCGCCAGAGCCCTGCACACACCAGTGAGCGTGGCTCACTTCCATTTCGGCTCAGCGTCTTAATGGCGGCCATGCCGCTCTCTGGCTCCCTTGCCATGACGAATCAGCGGTACGACCGGTTTCATTAAAAGAAAAAGTGGCATGAACACATGTTATGGGACTATCTGGTGGAGCCAGGCGTCAACACTTGGCTGGCTTCAGGGCGGGTGCGTGCAGGAAGTTGGACGCGGTGATCCATTTCTGTGATTGCGGACGAAATAACCCTGAGTGGAATCAGAGCGAGTGCAGAGCTCGATGTGCACGACAAGCGCCAGTGTGTGTGTATGTGTATATGTGCATATCTGTTTTTTATTGTAGTATTTTAGTGCACAACAAAGTCTCTCATGTGTATCTCGCAATTGTGTTTTGATGTCTATGAATATGTCTCTGATCGTACAATGCACACATACCCTTTCCTTTATTGGTTTGTGTTTTGTTATTATGTGTGTGCGCGCATGCTATGTTTACATGCATGTGTGTGTGAGTGACATGCATGTCGATGTATGTATAATACATGCTGCGCTCATGGAGCATGCTTGTTTGTGTCTCATTGACCTGTGTGTGCACATGGAGTTTTTTATCGCTCGTGTATGTGCACATACATATTTGATGTTTAGTATTCATGCGTTTGTGTCTCTTTGACCTACCAGTGTGTGGTTAAGCACAGTGTATGTGTGTGTGTGTGTGTGTGTGTGTGTGCTTGTATTTATGAGTGTACACATACATATCGATAATATTCAAATGCATACCCACCAGTTCCCTTTCTGTTTGTGTCTCTTTAAACTATATTTGTGCGGTTTTAGGTGTGTGTGTGCGTGCATGTGTGTGTGTGTGTGTGTGTGTGTGTGTGTGTGACAACTATCTGCCCGTCAGTTCAACGACATAACCAGGACTCTCTCTCCAAAGACACTCAGTGATGCTGACCAGCTCTCCACTATGACCAGTCAGCGATTATGTGTCACTTCCAGCTGCGCCTTTTTCCGTCACTGTAAATGTTGGCGGGGGGAGGGGGAGTGGCCTAATTATAGCTCATCATAATGTAAACAAGACAGTTGGAGACCCTTACAGGGAGGCATCTATCCCCAGAGGTTAGGGGGTCGATGCTCGTGACCAGGAGGTCACGGGATTGAACACACAAACAATGAAGAGGGTGTTTTCTTCCTCCTCCTCTCATCAACAACAGTAAAGTCCCGTTTTGATGATGTCATAAAGCAGCGAGGGATCATATTAGTCACCGTACATAGTGATGTTTTTAAAAAGCCACCAAAGTGAGAGATTTTGCAATGTTGATAAAAAAAAGAAATGGAGATGTCTCTCTATCGTTTGTTGACATTTCAATGAAGAATTGTCACATGTTCCATATTTTAAATACCCTTCTTTCCTTCTCCGCAGAATCCAAAGCCGCAGCCATGAATATGGATTTGCTCTTTGTCATCCAGCCTTTAGTTAAATGCAGGTTTTTTTTCTCAAGCCTTTGCCATAACACAGTAAATTACCATTATCGTGTTGCAAAAACCGACACTGTCATTACTGCGACTGCTGCGTGCACTTTGGTAATTACGCCATCAATACGACACGCCACTGTCCCAGCTGATGTATGGTTAGAATAGGGCCGGAGTCGGCGGCGAATGGGAAATAAAGGAGACAAATGATTTTCATCCCTCAAACTGCACAATGGATCGCAACTTCATATTTCCACTCTGTTTGTTTTTTTCACTCGCGCACAGTTGGTGAGCTGCCAGAAGCTCTCGACTCCTCCTGAATTCATCAGGAGGGAAAATCAATCACAGAGAAGAGGAGGGTATAAACATATATACAACATATATACCATTTTGAGCGCACACAGTGGTGATATGTTCACTCGGCTGCAGAGAGAGAGCGAGAGAGAGAGAGAGAGAGAGAGAGCAATTACCTGTCACGTGAAAATGAGGAAATGCAAACAAATTCAAATGGCCCATGTTAGATGAGATAAAATGAAAAGTGTATAACTTCCCAGTTTCCCTCCACCTCTGCAACGTGGAAAATAAAGTGTAGCCAGTGCGAAACTTGTTGCATTTAAGAAGCCTTAAATATGTGGCATTACTCAATGGCTCACTTGTTTTGGGGGGGTTTTGTGTGCACATTTTAATCTTGATAAATCCTAATTTTCTAAGACTGGATTTAGATTATCTCTAAAAATCTGGGCCTAATTCCATGAGGTTGAGAAAGGTCTGCCGGTTGTTTGAAATCTGGGCTAAATTAGCCATTGAAACCAGTTATTACCAGAATTATGCAAAAACGACAAAAGCAATTAGTAGAAGAATGGGGCGTGAGCGAAGGAGGAGGCCATTAAATTCTGAAATAAAAACTGATTATACATTTGAGATCTTTTTGTGTATTAATGTGATGAAATAAATCATCCATGACCAGACAAACAATATCCATTAGTGGGTGTAATTTTGGGTGTTGCTTGATTTGATCTAAATAGACTGCTGTGCCTTGCTTGCGGTGTTTGCTCCACTGAGTGATATTCTAATTAACCTTAGATTAAAAATACACGAGGTGACGACAGCGTAACACTCGGTTATACATTTCACTTATTTTGACAATGGCGTAGACCAGGGGTTCTCGAATGGGGGTCCTTGGACAGTTCCATTGCACACTGGCCGACGTATTAGCTATAGTAATGTTAAGTCGTAGATGTTGGTTTGTTTTGCCATGGTAAAAACAATTTAGGACACGATTACTTAAAGTAATTCATCCAAGTCTTACTTTACTTGAATATAAGACTAAAACTAAGTAGGTGCAAAAAACAACAGCATATTTCAAGTAACATGCAAGTCCACTTGGGGAAACACTGATGGAGAGTGTGTGCGTATATTTGTGTGTGTGTGTGTGTGAGTGTGTGTGTGTGGTGCATTCTTTCATGATGAAGACATGAATCTCCAAGAGTCCCAACATACTCAAACAAAGATGAACTCTGGCTTACGGACGGATCTGTGGAATGAAAAGTGTGTGGAAGTCCAGCGCAGAACACGTGAAAAATCTGCTCCAAACAAAACACAAAACCCACAACCCGACTTTGTATCTCGGCGTGAACTTGTGTTCACAACAACTGTGCCTCGAAAAGCCTCCCAAGTAAAAGCTCCCCTTATCAGTGGGAGTTGTGGTGTTTTCAAAGACACGTCACTCATTTCAAGGCTAATCTCTATCCTTGACATGCAAAGACCGATAGCGGCGGCGATAGCGCTCCATCGCATTACAATGAAAACGCACTCGCAGTCAAAGCACAGAAGTAAGTTGAAGGTATTTTCTGCTGTTGCCACACGACCGAATGAAAACATTCTTCAGTAGGTCAGTCATCCACTGTGCGTGTCTGCGTTTGGACAACTGGACAGCGAGACCTTTACAAAGGTCAGTCGCTGGAGTGAGGTGGCTAAAGATAACATGAACACTCACACACACACACACACACACACACACACATACATGCAGCTTAGGAGCAAAGTGGAACTATTGAGTCAGAGCAAAGGTAAGGGGAAGTCAGGATCATATGTTCCTAAATGGCTGCACACTTTCTTTCTTTTCCTTCAACACACACACACACAAACACACACACACTTAAACAGACACATACAAATCCCAGTTGCGAGGGCAACTGTTAAATGCGGCAGGGGTCACTGTTCTGACCAATATGGCTTCAGGTGCCTTGTTATGACTCCGCCCACCTCCCAGTGAACTCTGGGGCTAAGTGCGATCCACTGTGTCACTTGCGATAGTACAACCTGTGTTAGACACACACTGCTAATCACTCTCTTCTTAGCCACACACTCAGCAGCCGGAGCGCTACTGCGGCGCACTGAAGCTGCGTGAGGCCGACGCCGCCGTTGGTTTCCAGCAGGGTGACGCAGCAGTTAATGCAAATTAAACAAATATATATATATATGCGATGGCCGTTCTGCCATTCAAAACAATACATTGGCTTTTTAAGTGGATATGTCTCGGTTGCACCGCATGACCAGAGCGCGCAAGGGAGATCAGGTGGTCATTCATGACGGAGGGCAATAAAGATGTCAATGCTTGAGGGTGATTGATGGTGTCACATGTGACAGCTTGATCTTTCTCCAGTAGCTGACTAACCCAACTGGGTGCAGAGCCCGATTCTTAACCAATGGCCTCATGTTGGCAGGGAAGATTGTGGCGGTGTTTGGTATCACACGTGCGAGCTAACCTTAACGCCAACCTTAACCCTAATCCTATCCCCAACCCTAACCTTATGAGCGCAAAATGTCACCTGCAGCCCTGAGTGATATCAGCACCAAGAGCCACAAACGTCAGCTCGAGTCTCATTCATAGGAATCATTTCATGTGAATCACAAAGGGAGGCAGTGGGGTTTCCTTTCACAAGACTCTAACGGGCTCACGAACCACAGATTCTAGTTCCAGGTCTTTCTACAGCGCGAGGACCGATAAACACAGATTTGTAGATGATTTTACATTAATTCTAAATGACAGGCTGTTTGAAAAAATAATAAAATCAGGGGGAAATAGAACAGAGATTCCATGGATATAATTAAACACTCACTCATGGTCAGTGCCATGTTTGATTAGTAAGATAAATGTGGTTAAAGTGCAGCAATTAGTCTGCCCCATTTAGCAAGATGCTAAATTTAACAGAGGGAATGAAAATCTTATTTTAGCTCTCCATTATTAGTATACGTATGTTGACATATCATGTCTGCCCGTGCCACTTGGAGCTTATTAATAGAGCTGAAACAATAAAATATTGTATAAACATGGATTTACACATTCAAGTAAATGTTTGCCTACTAATATCAACTGATACCAGAGCCACATTTCACGTTAATGTAAAAGAAACTCTCTGATTTTGTTTACCCTCTAGTTTTTACGCAATGAATCTTCGCTGGAAATCTATGAAAAATGAGAAGTCAACAACAAACTTGACAATGAAGTAACCTCAGTCTAATCCCCTGCGACAGAGTTTGTTTGGTGCCACCGTGCGCTCAACCATGTCCGCTTCAAATAGTGGAGTTATTTACATTCTTTGGGTGATTAGGAGCGAACTGTCGTAACCGGGCGCTGCCTGCTTTGCTCAACAACATCTAATCCCATTCTCTATGTTACTCATGTGCACGTGTGTGTGTGTGCATGTGTGTGTGTGTGTGTGTGTGTGTGTGTGTGTGTGTTGTAAGCTCCCTCACATGATAAAGATGCTGCTAATAAGGGCCCACGCGCGCTCACATTCCTGTCATAGCTAGCAGTTAAACCAGATCACGATCAAAGAGAATGCCGTTGTTTTTGTTTTGCGAGGAGACATGTGACCTGGAAGTAAGCGAGCGTGTGTTTGCTGAGTGTGTTTTAAGGACACCACAGAGACGAACTCTCCCTTTCATTCCCTTCAGGCCGTCTGGAAGAATCAAGCCCTGACGACGAGTTTCCACATCTCACATGCAAATTTGTTGAAATGGCACCGAACGACTTTGGACAGTGAACATTCAAATGGTCTGTTTTGATTGATAAGGATCATTGGCTGTCACGCGAGGATCCTTGTATTAAACAGCGCATTTATGAATGATGCTTGAGTGTGCCAACGTGAGAATAGGTGGCACTCGCCCATTTTTTTTTCATAACTCAAGTTCACTACAAATGAAAACATGAAGCGGTGCCAGTGAATGAGGTCCCCAGTAAAACGTCTCAATGAGAGAGTGAAGCAGAGAAATGGACGTGTCGACGAGGCTCCTATGACAACGGCGTGAGCTTGGAATGAGAAGGTTAGAGAGTTTTTGATGATAAGGGCCTACCCCAGTTTTTATGATGTCCGAAGTGGAATTTACATATCATATCCAGCTTACCACACAATCTACCATAGCTGCACGGTTGTGAACTCGTCTGACCACTGAGCAATCACATGACTGACGCACGAGAGAGGACACAGAGATAGTTTGGGTTGAAAAACGCTGTCAACGTGTCAACTTGGAAAGACAATAGATAGCTGTGAAAGTACCAGTGTTTACAGGGTTCGACTTCTGCAGGGAAGTCATGAATCCACCCTTCATTTCTGAACTCGGAAAACCGCCCGGGACTACTTTTCATGTCCCCGATGTTGAAGTCTATAAAGGTCCACACACATACCTTACCTCTCTCCATAATAGGGCTAACGAACTCTTTGACAGCATCTATTACCGTATCTGTATCAATTCCTTTACGTACGCACATCATCCTTGGCAGGCCTCCATCTTGTCACGTTCTAAAACCAGAGCCTGTGCACAGCATGTGGCTCCCAAAGCTCTACATGTCATCAGCTCGGGTCGTGTCCTCACTCACAAACATTTACTGTATGCGTCAGCACTATACAGTACAACCTGACACCCGATCATCCCGGGACTCTGTGCTGTAAAGATACATAAATGGCTTTGCTGCAAAACTTAGTCATCACTATAAATAGGGAGTAGTCTGATACAGTAGCACTTCCATGAATGGTGTGGAAAGCCAGTGTGTGTGTGTGTGTGTGTGTCTCTGTGGAAGAGTGCGCTTGTCTCCGCTCATTGCTTTGATATTCACGTGCCGGGTCTGAGCGTGGCCTGCCAGCGAGACCAGTGTGTGAGCACGTATGTGTATGTGTGTGTAGTTTCTTGCTTTAAGGGATGGAGGGGGAGGGAGGGAGGGGGGTGGGGGGCAGTTGAGTAAGCCCAGTGACGCACAGTGCGGTCATACGACACAAGGGCTATGGCAGAAATGGGTGAAATGACAGAGGGGCATATGTGTGTGTGTGTGTGTGTGTGTCCATGAGGCGTGGGTTTGACAGGAGGCTAAGTGAGGCCACAGGTGGTCAAGTGGAGCGGAGGCAAAGGCGAGGGTGGGGGTGGGGATCTATTTCGACCAGGGGGGATATACGGAAGGCGCAGATGAAATATCATTCGGCTGTGGAAGGGAAAAAAAAAAAATCACAAAAGCTATTTTAACCTTAATAAACCTGATATGGACTCGTATACACCCTTCTGCATTTCACATTAAAGGCGCCCAGGAGAAAAACAAAAAAACAAAGCAGGGTGCATACGAGTGCAGGGGGAAGGATATGGGGAAACGTGAGAAGGGGTCGGTGGACAGGAGGTGAGGAGAAGACGGCGATGCTGAGCTCTGTCAGTGAAATCTGAATTTAAACATCCTCCGAAAATGATGT
>JAFBJT010106117.1:62062-79740 GCA_016785325.1 Chascanopsetta lugubris | reverse complement strand
AGACTATAGTCAGGGTTCAAACATGTTAAAGGTCAGACTATAGTCAGGGTTCAAACATGTTAAAGGTCAGACTATAGTCAGGCTTCAAACATGTTAAAGGTCAGACTATAGTCAGGCTTCAAACGTGTTAAAGGCTTCAAACATGTTAAAGGTCAGACTATAGTCAGGCTTCAAACATGTTAAAGGTCAGACTATAGTAATACTTTGAAATAATGATAATATAAATATATTGATAATAATACATCCACAGTAAAGTCTCTTAAACAGCTCAGAGTAAACACAGTGTGTGTGTGTGTGTGTGTGTGTGTGCCACACTGACGTGCTCCATGTTGCGCCTCCTCCCTCTGAGTTCGATGCTGCACAAACATCTGATGTGGACTGGCAGACAGAGGCAGTGAGAGGGAACAGGGATCAGCTGGAATTAGAACCATATGTTGATCAGTGAGATTAGCGCAGTAAAGCCACTTTGATCTCTGATTAGTCTCCGTTGCTGCTGAAATCTCTGCGCCATCATAAGCAGCAGGACGTTTAACTGCTCCTCAGGTCAACACACGTTTGATTCCGTTCAATCGTGTTTTGATGCATCAGCAACAATCTAAAGAAATAAGATAGTGTAAAGATATCATTCATCATTACCCAGCAGAGGCTCGCCAATCAACAAATACAATGAAAACATGTTGCCATAGTAAGAGATGTTTTATTCAGATTTGGTTGAATAGTTGGGGTCAGTAAAAGTATGATATAAATATCAGCAAAACAATATAAAACAGTCATAATTAAAGACGATCAATCAGAAGAAGCACATCTTTCTTAAACCTGAGCGCGGTAAACGATGCCGTCCATTATTCATTTGTTTATGAATGTCTGGATTAAAAGAAGTCTCCAAAATATATTTTTCATGGCTGAGCGACAAAATGTGAAAAGTTAAAAACACAGCAGTGTTTTATTCACGATGAGGAAACAGAAGAGGATTTGATCAGTGATGTCTGGCTTCACGCTGGGAGCTTTTCACTGTTTGGATAATTCCTCCCACCATGTTAAATCTATCAGACATCTGTTGGTCGTTAGTGGGATGAGATACATATGTTTTTTAATGGAATGAATGATTAAGCACGAGGATAACACTGATCTGACAGTGACATTTAACTGGGAAACATAAAAGAATAAAAAATAATAAGAGATATAACAAAGTTGTGCTGAAATGTTTTTCTTAAATCTATAATATAAATATATCCAGAATATTTTAAATGTACTGGAAACTATGGGAGAAATTGAGTGCAATACTTTACAATTCCTGAGCCTCCGGAGGCAGCAGTGAGCAGCGAGCTCCAACTCTGACCAACGACGAAGAGGGAGTAAACCGGAAGTAGCCGAGGGGAAGCTGCTGGTGCTAAGGTTAGTTAGCTCGACACTTTGCTCTTTACATTTGATTCTGACTAAGCTTTGATTTGTACAAGTTTCTGGAGAATGAAGTTTGTATTTTGAAGCAGCTTCGAACAAACCACGGACTTCAAATGACGCAGACTGAGTTCGGGCGTTTCATCACATACATTTGTAACAATGGTTCAAACTAAACAGAGAAACCTACTTCACAATAACTGGGCCTTTAATGTTAAAGTGACGCCACTGAGGTTTATAGAAATGAGCTCGTTTAAAGAGTTAGAGCGCGAGGAACCTGTGCATATAACTAACGTTATAGTACTTTATTTAAGAGTTAATGTGATAATATGCATCATTTTAACTATGATCTCAGGACAGAGCTGAATTACTCTTCAATGATTCATTTATTTAATGACCAACAGACATCTACCATCGAGTTTCTATATGTGTTGATATACACGACATTAATAGATTGTTTTGTGGTTGAGTGTTAATGATAAAGAATGTCAAAAGCTCTGGGTAAAATTATATTAAAAATAATTCTAGTAGAATATGAAATAAATGTATTTTTGATGCTTATTCACAAAAACTATGGTCAATATCTAGTATTAATAATTAGTGGACAAAATGTTACATTCAAATAATTTGGATGTATAGTAGAATATATAATACATGTATTTGTAATGTTTAGTCACAACTGTAACCACATGCACAACATGAATTTACAAAATAGAAAAAGTAAATGTGACGTTTGTCGTAGCCTCAGTTTCTCTCTAACGTCCCTGAAACTCTCTGTGTGTCTCACACACACACACACACACACACACACACACACACACACACACACACACACACACACAGACAGAGGCTTTGTCTCTGCGCTGCTCCTCTACACTTTAGTCATGAGTTGAGATGAATAGAACTAAAACAGACGGTGGCTGAGTGTGTGTTCCAGCTGCACTGGGCCTGCAGCATTAAGAGCATTAATTGTACCTTCACATTGATAACTACACGACAGAAATCCAAGCATGTCTAAATAAAAGGGGATCAAAGCCTGAAATCACATTCCAATAAAACACAATCCGAAAATCTGGATTCTAGGCAGAAACCATAAATACTTGAGACAAAGCTGCGTAATCCTCTCAGTGCGCTCTGATGCAGGTTTGAATAACGCAGTAATCTGATCAGTTCTGCCGCTACCAACGTCAAATGATCATAAATGAGTCATCTCTAAAATAATACAGTCTTTTTTTTTAAGAATAAGCTTTTTTTAAAGGGAGCAAAGCTCCTCTGAGAGCGGACCTTGGGGTTTAGGACGTAATAATCAGCTCTGATCAAACCTGTTGATGTGAGCAAAAGCCAAAGGTCAGGACAAACAGGACTAACCCCGGCCCGTGGCCACGCCTCCTCCCCGGCAGGTTTCCAAAATGGCTGCCAGACGAGCTGTGAAGGCCGTGCTCATCGACCTGAGTGGAACTCTGCACATCGAGGACACGGCCGTACCTGGAGCACAGGAAGCGCTGCGCAGGTCTAAATCTCAGGCCTGCGATTGGTCCTGGGAGGGACTTTGATGCGTCTCGTTTCGAGACGATTCACTTCCTGTCCTCTCTGCGCCCTCAGGTTACGACAGGCGTCTGTGGCTGTGAAGTTTGTGACCAACACGACCAAGGAGAGCAAGAGGAAGTTACTGGAACGATTGCAACGCCTCGAATTCTCCCTTCAGGTGAGAAGCAGATTTCAGCTTTAGCCTCAGATGCTTTGGAAAAGGAGAGGAAAGGAGCCTTGTGATCGGTCTCCGCAGGAGACGGAGATCTTCACGTCTCTGAGCGCGGCGAGGAGTCTGCTGGAGCAGAAACAACATCGAGCGCTGCTGCTGGTGGAGGACGGCGCCCTGGAGGACTTTACTGGTACTGAAAGAAGCGCTCGCCGCAGAGGAGCGGCGGCTACTTCTTCATTCTACCGACACCAAGCTTCAAATTCATCCACTGACCGATGGCTTCAATCTTCACAGGCATCGACACGTCAGAACCAAACGCTGTCGTCATCGGACTCGCGCCCGATCACTTCAACTACCACACACTCAACACGGCCTTCAGGTGGCAAACTGTTTTTGATAAGGTTTCATGATTCACTCTTTAGTTTTAATGGTCTATGAGCGCTTTTATTTTGTTGATTATTTGCAGAATGATTGTGGGCGGAGCTCCTCTCATCGCCATCCACAAGGCCCGTTACTACAGGCGGGAGGATGGGTTGGCGCTGGGCCCCGGACCCTTCGTCAGCGCGCTGGAATACGCCACAGACTGTAAAGCCACTGTGGTGGGAAAACCCCAAAAAACTTTTTTCACTCAGGTGAGAATCTGAGTTTTGACTTTCTGAGTCTGAGTTCTGATTGGATCAGATTTGATGAATTGACAGGTGTTTTTGTTCCAATAGGCTTTGTCTGATTTAGGATGCAGCCCCAGTGAAGCCGTCATGATCGGAGATGTAAGTACTTCCTGACTCACTCCGTGAATGGATCTACTGTTCCACATTTGACGCGTTCTTCTACGTCGGTGCAATGGTTCAGGATGTGCGGGACGATGTGGGCGGGGCTCAGAACGCAGGAATGCTGGGGATTCTGGTCAAAACCGGTAAGAAAAGAGTTTTTCTAGTTTTTCTTCATTTCCTAATCCGAACTCTGGAGTGATCGGCCCTCCCTCACCTCTCAGGTAAATACAGAGACGGGGACGAGACTAAGATCCAGCCTCCTCCTCACCTGACGTGCGACAGCTTCCCCGACGCCGTCGAACACGTTCTGAAGAACCTGCTGTGAACGTCACGTCAACAAACCGTGATCAGAACCGACTGTGGAGCTTCTGTTGAGGGGGTCGGGGAGCAGTCGCTCATTCTGAGCGTGTGAATTGAAAGTCTAGCGTCTGTCTGTCTGTCTGTTCTCTGTGTGGAGGCACCAACCGTTGTCCTGCTGTCGGGTCCAGGATCAGACCGACTCGTACTCGCGCTCCCAGGCCGTGTACCTGTCCATCAGGGTGCGCGCCGAGGGTTTGGTGTGAGCGATGACGTCCAACAGGTCAGCGGTTGTCACGGTTTCCAGGTGAATGGCGGGCAAGTCAGCGCTTTCTGTAGTGGGGGGGGGCGACAAAGAGGGAAGAGCGTTTTATTCAGGTGTCTGACGAGAGAGAGAGAACATATGTATATATTTTGGTTTGTTTGTTGTTGTACCGTCCTCATGCGACTCCAGAATATCAAAGATCTTGCGGACCGGTCTCATGGCGGCTTCCTTACACACCAGTCTGACATCAGAGCCGGAGTAACCGTCCATCTCCTGAGACACACACACACACACACACACAACTGAGACCTCGTCTTCTCCGTCCAGACATGGAAACGTCCGTCACACACACACACACACACCTCTGCTACGCTCTCATAGTCCAGCTGGGTTTGCAGCCCCACCCCTTTGGTGGAGGTCAGAGGCGGCAGCCAATGGGAGATCATGGCTTGGCGAGCGGGTGCCGATGGAAGGCCCACGAGGATCCGCTTCTCCAGCCTCCTCAGCACGGCGTGGTCCAGTTCCCTGGACCGGACGGCAGCAGCCGTTAACTGGCTTTTATTCTCCTCATCTTCCTCTCCAACACTTTTTTTTTTTTTTAAACATTGTAAAAATGAAGTGCCTGCTCTTGGATTCGGGAAAAGTAAAAATAGTCATTATCAACTTGTTTCTTCAAGCATTTTATTTTTAATATAGTTTCTCGGTGGCTGCAAATTGAAAAGTGCCGTTGAATCATAGTAAAGTGAAGATGCTCAGCTGATAATGGCGCCTCTTATTGTTTTAGGAAATTACTAAAGATGTGAGAGCGGGAATAAATCAGAGGGAAGTAAAGAGAAGTGTCTCTTGTGTTGTATTTGTGTGTCACACTTGTATCTCCTTCACCTTCCTGTAAAGGCTAATGTTGTTTGTTTACCAGGGCAGGTTGGAGGCAGCCAGGACAAACACCAGCTCCTCGGACCTCACCAGTCCGTCCATCTGGATCAGCAGCTCCGTCTTCATCCTGCTGCTGCTCTCGTGGTGTCCTCTGCGGTCAGAAAGCAGCGCTGCACTTTAAGCGCTTCAACCAGACAGACTTCAGACAGGAGCAGCTCTGGCTCCAGCAGCCTGACCTCCCACCCTCAGGGCGGCCATTTTCCCTGGTCAGCGGCTCCTAAGATGGGAAATGAAGAAGAGGAGAGTGGCTCACCCTGTGCCGGCTCCTCTCTGCCCCATCACCGACTCCAGTTCGTCCAGGAAGATGGTGGAGGGGGCGTGGTACCTGGCCAGCAGAAACAGCACCTGCCGGGGCATTTACACAGGACATTCAGGCCAGGAGGCTCCTCACGTGTCCACGTGCGTCGCCTTTGATGTGAACCCACCCGCACCAACTTCTCAGAGTCTCCCCTCCACTTGCTGACGATGCTGGAGGCGGAGATGTTGAAGAAGGTGGTGTTGCACTCGGTGGCCACGGCCTTGGCCAGCATGGTCTTACCGGTGCCTGAGGTCAGAGGGGGCACATGAGGAGGCTGATCCAGAGGAGATAGCTGACACAAGGTGAGGGGGTCTGACCTGGGGGGCCGTAGAGCAGCAGACCCTTCCACGGAGACAGGATCCCCTTGAACAAGGCCGGGTACTGTGGAGACAAAGTGTTTCCATGTCGGTGCCGACAGAATCAAACACGGATCTGCCTGCTGCCACAAATCAGCGTGGGGGCCGGCGGGTGGCGAACAGACGAGGGGCCGCTCAAATCACCACACTGACCTTCTGTCCCACAGAATGAATAATAATGGAGGCCGGCGCTGGTGGATTGTGGGAAGGCGGCGGGAAGAGAAGGAAGTTATTCAATCAGACCGAGCGGCGGAATAGAAGATAAGACGCATCAGTCCTCATCTGGAAATGTCAAGAGGACGCAGACGAGCGGGTTTGTCCTCGTCACGTCCCGGAGAAAGGTCTTTGCCGCGATGACACAGGTGTGTGTGTCGGTGTGTGTGTCGGTGTGTGTGTCGGTGTGTGAGGAATCTACATAAACAAAGGTAGAGATGTGTTGCTGCGCTGCTGCGTGTGAATCCCTCACGCCGTCCCGTGTGCGCCCGCCTCCTGGCCCATCGATCCATCTGTGTATGTGAGCTGCCATATTATCCCCAGATATGGATTTAGTGTCAGCCTAACAAACTGGCCTGACCCCTCCGCCCTCCTTCTCCTTAAGCCCTTTAAAAGAGATGTATTCAGAATCGAAGGCGAGTGACCGGTGCTGAAATACCAGCGTGCTCGGGCGGCGGCCGCACCTTAATGGGATAGACGATGGCCTCTTTGACTAATCGCTTGGCATCCTCCAGGCCGATGATGTCCTCCCACCGCACGTTGGGGCTGTGCAAATAGATGTCCTTTAGGGACGGACACACACACACACACACACACACACACACACACGACATCAGACAGAAATGGCAACACATAAACCTTCAGGTGCAATTAGGGTGGTGTAAAGAGGTGTCCTTTAGAATGAAACATCAGATAAGGGAAATGGATGGAGCCTGGACCTTCATTAATACATTTCATTCACAACCGGGCTCCAACTGCCCTCTAGTGGACAGACAGGGCATCACAGCTGAAATCACCTGAGGGACATTTTCACCGTTCAAAATTAAATGTTGTAAATATTGTGTGTGTGTGTGTGTGTGTGTGTGTGTACCCTGCTGATGATCGCAGCCAGTTCAGACATCTCACCGTTCATGCCAGAGAAGCCACTGAGGGGCTTCAGCAGTAATTCCTGGAGAAATGCGTTTAGAATAAAATGATTGGACAAATAAAATACACTTTGAAGAACAGGAGAACGTAAACATCTCCTACGCATTTCTCCAACTTCCTGCTGGCGGCCACGTCGCCCGCGGCTCCACCTTTGATCGGGGAAACGCTGAGACCAAACTCCCGTGTTTCTGCCGGAGCAGACGATTTGTTCTCCTGAGAAAAACAACAGCACCGTGTTTTAGAAGCTGGACGTGTCTTCACGTCTGTCTCTCGATGCTTCACATCTGTACAAAGACTCACAGCAACATTTTTGACCATGTTTTCAGACGGTGTTTTCTGGGAGGAGTGGATCTTGGGAAGACGCCTCGCAGCGGAAGAACTCCTGGAGGAGGAGAGAGATGAAGGAGTTGTGGCTTCGAGGGCGGGAGAAGGTGAGGGCCGGACACTCACCTCTTCACATCCCCACTTTTCACATCTCTGTTTTCACCTTCAACAGAGGAACAACAAGAAAACACTGATTGTTCATGAACAGCTGGTCACTCAGAGTCCTGCTCAGTGATTGGATGAAGGCTCACGTGCCTGGCTCGCTGCGTTTCCGGATTATTTTGGGATACCTCTGGAACTTAGCGCAGTGGTGACTCTCGTATTCCATCAGCAACATCTCCAGATCCACGTTGTCACAAACCTCAAACATCTTTACTCCTCCATTCGTCTCCTTTTCTAAAGCCAGTGTCGCCTCCATGTATCTGTTGTGGGGGCGCACACACACACACACACACACACCATTTGGATGTGGCTCTAACCCTGCTTCTTTGATAGAGAATGACATGAGGACGAGCTCATTATATCACAGCTGTTGACTGACCCCTGCTCCATCAGATGGTGGTAGATGAGGATGAGGAGGTTCTTCTTCCTCATCTTGGTCCTTAAATCTTCCTGTAATCAAAACAATAGAGTGTAGTCAGCACATACTTGGTCAAATACGCAAGACTACATGGAAATAAAAAAAAACATACATTTAAAGAATAACCAAATATTTATTATTATATATTATTATTAACTCTTAGCCGTATGGAGCACTATTGATGAATCAAGTGCAGTGTTGTAAATATTAGAGTATTTTTTGATATGTGTATATATATATATATATATATATATATATATATATATATATATATATGTGTGTGTGTGTGTCCAATCCCAGTCTGTTTGTTTCTTTCATTCAACATGTATCAGCTTCATACAAACAACATGTGAAGCTTCACATGTGTTAATGACCCATCATGAATGTTAATGACCCATTAATGCCTCCAGGAGTGACCATGTGGAGCTGCAGAGGAGAGAGTCGCCACAAGAGGGCGACACAACTCGCACAAAGCCAAAGCAGCGGACTTTGTATCCAGGCAACGAGCAGACGCTTCCGGAGCAGAGAGTGGATGAGAATGAGCTCAGAAGCGAACTCCTCGCCGCTCACGCTGACGTCTGGAGCCAAACACAACGTGGGCACACATGACGTCAGAGTGGAGAGCATCTGTGACGCACCTGTTACCAGGTAAAATCATTCGATCACGCCCCTCGAACCCCCGCGTAAGCTGCGCGCTAACAAACACCCGCTCCTCCACTTCCGCTGGGAAGAGGCGCAGGTGACCTTTGACCCCACTCACCGCCTCTCGAGCCTGGTGCGAGATCTTCATGGACTGATAGGTCAGGTCCATGTTGACACGGGAGCTGCGATCAACCCGGAGGCTCCTTTACGAGTTGGTTGGTTGGTTTGTTTCCGGTAACAGCTCGTCTGTAGGTGATGACGTGTGTAGCGAGCATGCGCAGAACGGTCGCAGAAAAAAACTAAAGAAATTAATGTTTTGAGAGGAAAAACCTTTTACAACTATATCATGTCAATCTGTGAAGGGTTGAACTATTATTATGATATAATCAATCTGTAGTTGCTTGATGAGTTGACTTGGATCATTCATCTCTGAACGTTGACATCAAAGCAGCAGAGTTTCCAGGTATTTGATTTAAAGCATCATGACTTTGATGATCAGTGATAAACTCAAAATGAAAAATGACTGAAGAAAAGTGACAAAAGTGGATCAAAGTATTTAGAAACAAGGTGCATTATGCTCCGGGACAAAGTGACTGGAAATAAGATGAAATAAAATCAAGAAACTTCAAATACAATTAGATATGTAACTGTGCGATTTAAAAAAAAACGGCTTGAAAACAGAACTGTAAGTTAAGATGTAAAAAATATACAAATGTAAGTAAGAAGGAGATTCAAAAAGTATATGGAGATATTTGTGATTTAGATTAATTAAATAGAATAATTTACAAGCCCGGGCTGAAAGCTAGATTAATTTACAGGTTTTCTATTTTATAATATTAAATTCACTTCAACAGAGAACCAGACAAACAAACGCTGTCTGCCTCGATAAATCTCTAACTTTCCATTCCACAAACATACGAGATTATAATCTGCATTGATCCCAAATGAACGTAAAGATGTAAATACATCACGTTAATCTCCAAACGTTTCCTCTCGGAGGTCAAATACAAAGTTCTGTCCTCACCACGAGACGAAGCACGAGCCTCATCTCGGCTGTTTATTGTGGTCTCATGACATGAAAGTTGAAATGTGTTGTTTTCTACTCGTGGGACTTGTTCTCTTTGTTTATGACCTCATTAGTTTCAGTTATGTTGCACTTGTGATCTGTTCATTGGTCAGAGTCCTGCAGTTTCATTTCTTCCTGCTCAGGAAGAGAAACTCCCAGACACAAGGCCCCACATAAATGTGTGTAATAATCATTGAAATCCAGTTTGTGTCGTTTTCCTCCAGAAATATTTATTTCATCTGCAAAAGTCAGTCTCCATCTTTATCTTACAGTCGACGGATCATCCAGGAGTCAGCATTTCATTTGTGTTGTGACAATCGTCCTTTACAACCAATCAGAGACAAGGAGCCGACACAGTTCACGGGGGATGGACGCTTCAGGTGCGCCGCCCCGTGATTGGCTCATCCTTCAGTGTGAAGCTGCAGAGGAGAGATTAACCTAGAATCCGACTTTGTCCCGGCTTAGTCTCCATCACAGTCACAGTGGAATTAAGAAATGCTGCTCACTCTGTCAACGTCTTTCCTCTTGAAGTGGAGGACGTCAGTGTTTGATGGTTCCAGTGTTTCACAGTTTAACCACGTTTCTGTCTGATACAAATAAAGGTTCACACGAGCCGCTGCTCCACCTGCCCGTGAACATCTCTAAAAATAAACCTGGATGCAACAAACACACACGGTACAAACTACTCAGACGCACGTCTTCATCCAGCGCTGACCATCCTGATGAACATGAGACATTTACTCAGACACAGTAACAGTGGCTTTGGCTGGCATTGTGATTTAGTATTTGTTTTGAAAGCCAAATTATTAATTAAAAAAAAGAAAAAGGATTTGAGCCCTAAATGGGCAACAACTCCACAAGGCGCCTGTGACGTCTGTGGTAAAGAAAGCGTCTTCCTGCCTGAATGTCACCTGGAGAACAAGGAGAGTCGGTGTGAGTAGAGTTTGGGCAGTTGGAGCTCTCAGAGGAATGTTTGCTGTGCGTGTTCAGATAAAGTGACGGACTCTGAGTGACACTGGATCCTGAACGTCACGATGAATAATGGCGGAATCCTTTCTTCTGTAGAGAATCACGTGGAAGTCCGGGGTCAAAATCTGCGGGGGATTCTGCCGGCGTGCGTCTGGGCGGAGCCTCAGAACAGGCCGGCGTCCGTGAGCAGCGTCCCGGCCTCCAGCAGCAGCGCTTTGGCGTAGACGCGCACGGTGTAGAACATGGTGAGGAAGTCCTGCGTGCTGAACAGAGTGTCGGCCAGAGCGAAGCCCAGCGTGGACGGAATGAATCCCCGGCCGTACTCCACCATCCAGGTGCCGGCGCTCCACTGCACCGACGTGGCCTCGCCCACGCCGTGAATAATGGTGTCGCCTGCGCGAGGGAGGAGACGCGGAATCAAAGCACGGTCGCCTCCACACGCAAAGCAAAGGTTTGAAAAGGGGGCGTGTCCTACCGGGATAATACATTTCGCTCTTTGTCGTCCCCTCCTTCCACTGCCTGAAGGTGCCAGAGATGACGGTGTCAGAGATCTCCGCCCAGTAGCGCCCTGAGGAGACAGGAAGTTCAAAGTCAAAGGCTGGACGGCTGGCGTCGGAACCGCCGAAGCCCCGCCCCTCGTACCCGAGTGTCCTCCCGTGTCCACGGCCGTTCCGAAGAGCAGCACGTACTCGGTGAGCGAGGCGTGGAGCAGACACATGGCGCCCATCCAACCTCCGGCGTTCACAAACACCCACTGCAGGTCCTCGTCCGGCAGGATGTGACCGGGATACCTGCAGGAAACACGCCGCCCTCCAACCAATCAGCAACGAGTTCAGAGCTCACTCTACTGCTCTTTGCTGCTCCACAGGTCTCAGGCCCAATGGGGGGCTGGTGAAACATGGAGGTGTCACCCACACTGGAATGAAGGTTTCACCACTTCACACTCAGCGTGGACACATGAGAACTGCAGCTCGATCTGACACACTGCACCTTTAAGGAGCTTCAAATGATGAGTCAGCTGACAGGTGATGGGTCACAGGGTTCATTATTGATGTGTAAGTGTTTACATCAAAGGAAAGTGGTTACCTCTTCCTGAGCTCCACCACCACTTTGGAGAAGGCCTGCTCATGGTCCTGCCCTGACGACGACAACAACAACAACAACAACAACAACAACAACAACAGCAGTCAGCACCAGGAGTAATCTGATTACACAGCCTGAGTGACAGGTGAGGGTCCGGCTGCTGCTCGACCTCACCTGCGTACTGTTTGGCCAGTTTGGCGACGTCGTCTCGGTTGAACACATAGTGTTTGGTGGACATCCACTGCTGCAGCGCCAGCACGGAGCCCACGGACACTGCGGCGGCCACGAGGAGCAGGAAAGCGGATTTAAGCACAGACATGGCGCAAACGGAGCGGCAGGGAAACACGGAGAAGCTCTGACGACATGTGACGGGGGCAGGAGCAGGACGGCGGGCGGCACGGCGGCGTGGACGAGCCCCAGCTCCCCGCGGACAGCTACTTCCTGATCAGGCGGGGGCGGGGCTTCGTGGCTGGCCAATCAAGGGCAGAAGTCGCCGAGCATGCAACAGCTGCTCATGGGTTGCCAGCAGCAGGTGAAACCCGTCTTTCCGGTTTCTACGCTAACGAACCTCATGTAAACTATATTTGAACAGACACAAGTGTTAAATTATACATATACGTCTGTAGTAAATATTTCGTTTTTAATATGTGCATGTTTGAGTTGCTTTGGTCAATATTTGTTTAGCGTTTAATTTACGGAATTTTGTCCCAAACAGCCGGTTCCATGGTGTCGGTTAGACAACAGGAAGTCGGCAGTTGTTGATGAAGTGGATGATGAGCAGCAGCTGAACTCATGTCAGGACCGAGTTGAGTGGTCGAACAGAAAGTCGACAGAGTTTTAGGATCATTATCAACATGGAAAACAAAGATGGCGTCACTTTCGACCCGAAAGGTTCGTGTTCACTCGACCTGTCCGACTGAACGACTCGTTTCATTCATTGATCACAAACTCCATGAATCTTAGCTTCAGGCTGTTCGTCAGTCTTTTGACCAATCAATCACATGATTGAACGTTACTCGTCGTCATTTCACTATAGAGCTTCCTCACCTATCGATCGACAGCGCCTCGGAATGACTGATTCCGTGACCTTGCATCAAATGTATTGGACAAGTAATGAAAACGTTTGTTTGTGGATTATTTTCCAGCCGAATTTAGTGGTTTGTCATAAAGATTCTACAAAGTGACTGAACTTTATTCTGTGTTCAAGCAGGAAGGTTTGGTCTGTGAGTAAAAGTCAAATCAACACTTTTCCTAAAGGAGCTCTGCTGTCTCGTGACCTGAGTTCATGTAAATGCTGATTCAGCAAACAGACACAATAACAATCACACACACACATTCTAATAGTGAGGTCCTGGATGTTTTAGAATGTGTTACATGGTAGTTAAAGGTGAACTGATGAAAAGTCTCATTGTTGTAAATATTATATTGAGGTTTGGATGAAATGTAAAACACTGTCATTGTCTTTGTTGTGGGTGTGTATGACGTCAGAACACCAACACCTGCGTTACAACCCCCTGAGGGACACGTGGGTCCTGGTGTCTGCCCATCGCATGAAGCGGCCGTGGGCAGGTCAGGTGGAAACCCCCCCGGAGGAGCAAATACCCAGATTTGACCCCAGGAACCCGCTGTGCCCTGGGAACACGCGGGCCAATGGAGAGGTGAGTGATGGACCGCGGCCGGCGTTTCAACTCAAGTGACAGTTCAAACAGCACGTGTCTCACGTGTGTCTCGAACCCTTCAGGCCAATCCAGACTACGACAGCACCTTTGTGTTTGACAACGATTTCCCTGCTCTGCAGCCTCGTGCTCCAGATCCAGGTGACTCTCGCTCCTGAGGCTCCAACACAGGATTCACAGGATTCACCTTTTGAAATGCACTTCTGACATTCGCCATTTCCCCCCTCAGGGTGGAGTGGAGACCCTCTGTTCCAGTCGAAAGCTGCCAGGGGCGTGTGGTAAGGAAAAGCAGGCATGTCACGGTTCAGGAGTAGATCACGACATAAAATAAATGATTAAATTCATCATTAAACATATTTTCTGGATTTTCAAAATACACAAATATATGAGCACACAGCCGGTGTAGTTTCCCTCAGTCACCAGAAGATGGTGCTGTTTCCTCTCTCCTGAACACAAACACCTGATGCATGAAGGATTCCTCAGTGATAATTACCTGGATGTGAAACCGGTGATGGTCGTTTCAGCGACAGCGCCACCCACAGGTCGGGCTGAGCACTGTTTCATATGTATGAAGATTCAGATCAGCTGCGGCAGGAACCCGGACTGGATGCACACTAATATTTCATTATCCTGTTCCCCTGAGACACCAGAGGCACTGAACCTTTACAGATAAAGTTTATTTATTCATGGCGTGTGCAGAGCACGTATGTTTCAGGATATTCATGAACGCACAGAACTCACTGAATTATAGATTCAGATGACTTATTATTCTGTATGTGTGAGTCCTGTTTTCCCAACGTGTCTTAACACATAAAGCCTGGTAGTTAATAGTTGTTGTTGTTGCTGCGCTCAGTCCAGGAAAGACACCGAGGACGTGGGACAATGAAGCGTCCAGAGCTCGTTGCAGCGCAGCAGAATCCAAACAGCCAATTAGAGAGAAGGAAACAGAGCAACAGGACTCGGCTTGTCTCAGAGAGGGGACAGTCAAAGAGACGTGGGACATGGATTGAATCATTCTTCTCCCTCTTGCTGTTGTTAAGGCTTCTGTTTTTTTTTCCAATTGAAAAACCTGCTGAGAAAAGACATGGTTGAGTTGTGCTCTGAGCGTAAACAGGGATATTATATTTAATAATTGATGGAGGAGCTGCTCAGGCAGAAGAAGAACATCTGCTGCTCGAAATCTCCTCTGTCGGTGGATCAGTGTCTCCTGCTTCTGTTTGTGAGGCTGAAGAACAACCACACACTTATTTCACACACACAGACACACACACACACACAGACGCACACACACACACTCTGCCGCGGTGTTTGTGATGTCAGTGCCACGTGTGTCACATGACCTCTCTCTTTCGCCTCCAACAGTAAAGTCATGTGTTTCCATCCCTGGTCTGACCTCACGCTGCCACTCATGGAAAGAGACGAGGTCGTCAAGGTGATCGATAAGTGGGTGGAGCTCGTTGAAGAGCTGGGAGCGACGTACCCCTGGGTTCAGGTGCGAGGTTCAGCTTCATGAGAGTTTCGTCTGCGACAGCAGCAGGTGATCCAACACACGTGCTCCTGTTTTCAGATCTTTGAGAACAAAGGAGCCATGATGGGATGTTCCAATCCTCACCCTCACTGTCAGGTAGGAAACACAAACGTCATGGTGACACCTGTTTACATATCTCTGAATTTAATCCCGAGGTTTAAACACACCGCACCGACAGGAAACACCTGTCTGTTTTATATAGACATCCCACAAACCATAATGGCAGACGCCTTTGGAGGCAAAGGTTACCGGTTCAAATCCCTGCAGTGTCAGTGGCCCCGACACTGATACCCCACATGGCCCCGAGCACACTGGTAGAAATACCCCGCTACCCAGAACGTGATGATCTGCAGATCATGTGTCCTCTCTGACGGCTGCAGTACAGAAGTGAGCAGCAGATGGCAGTATGTGCTCAGATGGAAAGTCACAGGTTTGAACCCCAAGTCACAGAAGTTCCATGACTGATCCTCAGGGGCCGTCATTTATTTGGGATTAGACCAAGATTCCTGTGAATGTAGATACTGGACTTCATATCAATACATTGATATCTCAGTGATGTGTCAGTCACATCCCCTCAGGCCAGAGAGGAGGACAGAGGCACAGAGGTTTGACCCCTCAGGGCCGGAGCTGAAGAGAACCACCCTCTTCTAAAGGAAGCAGCTGACGGCTCGGCTCGTATTTACCCTCAGAAGAGCCCCGAGGGCTTTTGAAAACATTTGCCTCTCAGGAGTAGATGGTTCCCGAGTTCACAGTACAGATCTTTATACATATTCATATTTCTGAAGAGCAACTCTCGGGCGCTGAGTTTAAAATGGCACTTCAGAGAGTTTTGGTCTCGGTATTCACTTTGTATATTGATTGATTTTTATTGATTGATTTATTCTAGCTCCTTTTTCAAAATTGCAGTTTGGCTATTTGTTTTTTACAAAAGCAATAAAGTACCGACCTCATCACAGAGGTTGGTACGACCCCAAAACTCCGCGGGATCGACCCGCCGACCCTTTGCTTTGTATCCTGTGTGAGATCTGAACACAGTGAAGGACCCCCCCCCCGCCTGTGACATCACAGGTGTGGGCCAGCAGCTTCCTGCCCAGCGAGGCGGCGCTGTCGGACCGCTGCCAGAGAACCTTCTACCAGAAACACGGGGAGGCGCTGCTGCTGCGCTACGCCCGGCAGGAGGCGGAGAAACAGGTGAACTCACAACTCCGACACTTCAGTTTCACACTCTACCGTTTGAAAGTGACGTCATTTCCCAGAATGCCTCGGGGCGTTCAGCCAGGTGTGATATCGATTCCGCGTGGCGACTCCATCAATGCAAACAGTGTGAAACATTCAGATAAGATGAAGCTGTTGGTTTGATGAGCTCATCGACTCTGGGACTGAACCAGAAGGAGCAGATCTTTGTTGAGGGGATTATTTAAAAAAAAAACATTTCATTCAGTAATCGATGATATGGACAACAGCAGAGAGGATGCATGTGCATACATGTCATTCTGAGGTGCAACAGACAGAGAGAGAGGGAGAGAGAGAGAGAGAGAGAGAGAGGGAGAGAGAGAGAGAGAGAAAGACCAGGGGTCTGTTTGAAAAGTCAATGTTGCTTAGGAACCTTTCAAATTGAGTGAAAAAGGCTGCAACACAAGTGACTGCAGCATCGCGGCTGTTGTTCTAACACGTGTGTGTGAATTCACACACACACTGACGGGATGCAGAGCGGGTGTGAATCCTCGCGTGATCGTCATGACAAAACACTCATATCACAGATGTTTGATTCCCTTGACATTCAAATCCTCAGGTTTTTAAATAATTCCCCCATTTCGGTCTGTTTTTCTCATTTCAATCACATGTCTTTGGGTTTCTTGCTTGCTTGACGTGTGCTGCTGTTTGAAACTGAATCGCGTAAAACTCAAAACTCAACGACCAATATGTGGTAGGTGCAGCGTCTCTGCTCTTGTCAACTTCACATGTCTCCTCCCCCTCGAGAAGTTCTGTGTCAGGGTCGAGTGGTTCAGTGCGTAAACAAGTGCAGCTCAAACTATGGAGTCTGTCTGTCGGTGCGGGTGGTAAGAACTTTACGGGTAATGGTGTGGCACAGGGCTGTGCAACACAAGTGTTGTTTTCTTTTTTTTGGGGGGGGGGGGGGGGGGGGGGGTGACTTTGAGACTGTGGCCGAACATGTCAGCCCACTACTCTCCAGATTGTTACAGGGAATTATTATGTATTAATAAAACATAATAATTTAATAATATAATGATATAATAAAATATGACTGTATAATATAATAACAACAACAACAATAATAATAATAATAATAATAATAATAATAATAATAATAATAATAATAATAATTATACTAATAATAATAACTAGTAGCCTGTGTAAACTCAAGAAGAATGGTGATAATAATAATAACAATCATTTAAATAGTTTGAATTGTATTTACGGGCCACGCTGTCACGGTAACACTTACCGCTGTCATGCTGTTGATCTGATCCAGAGTCAGCTGCAGCAGCTCCCCGTCGCCACTCTCGGCCATCAGCTTGAGCGCAGGCTGCTGGAGGCTCGGCTGGTTCTGGAGCAAGAGGGCGGCGATGCGTCGGATACACTGGAGAGAGAGAGAGAGAGAGAGAGAGAGAGAGAGAGAGAGAGAGAGAGAG
>JAFBJT010106117.1:39870-62033 GCA_016785325.1 Chascanopsetta lugubris | reverse complement strand
CAGGAGAGAGAGAGAGAGAGAGAGAGAGAGAGAGAGAGAGAGAGAGAGAGAGAGAGAGGGAAAGAGAGAGAGAATGAATGGGCGAGCAAGATAAAAGCAGAGGTGCGATGAACATAGAGGAATGTAATTAGAGGATGAGGAGGGAAGAACAAAAGAGGAACAGCAGAAGAAAGAAGGCCAGGAACAGAGAAGGTTAATCGACGTGAACACGCTGTAAAGACACGCAGCCACATAATGCTTTTAAATATGCACAAACACACACACACACACACACACACTCCTGTTGCAGGCCCATCCAGTAATATATGGATATCACAATGCAATCTGACTCCCCCATGCTCGAGCAGTTTCATTCCAGCAGATTCAAATTAAAGCTCTTCAGCAGAGAGTAAAAGGCCTCTTCCTCCACCTCCCACCCCCGTCCCACACTCATATCAGACAGCCAGGCAGACACTGGCCTATTCACGCTGAATAGCATTTACGCTCAACTAATATCACAGTCAGCTGGAGCCATACATACAGAATAGCATTAGGGCTTACCACTTCCACGGCGCTCAGCGGGGCGTGAACAGCATTAGGGACCGTCACGTATCAAAGAGAGGCCACTGACTCTAGTGCATTGCGAAAGGCGCTGAGCTGACGCTAACACGTTGCCGTGGGTTACATGCTTAATAGCTTTAGGCTCATGTGTTAAGATACTGGGGGGGGAGGCGGCGGCACGGCGCCGGCGTTCCGCTGAATGCAAACGGGCAGCGTGATGCGTGTGTGGATTTCACACTGGTTCACGTGTTGAGGCCAGATTCCACTTCCGCTGGGGTTTGTTACTCGACGTGTCAGAGTGGGAGGAGGTGGTGTGAACAGCGAGTCGTCATTTATTCCTCACAGGTTCGGACAGATACAGACGCGCGTACAAATGTGTTCTTTTTCGATATTTCTCCCAGGGGGCGTTCACATCTAATGGGACTGCATCTGATGCAGGGTGGACATGTGGTGTCGTTTTCTATTTTCATGTTCAGACAAATCTCAAACTGAAAATAAATGATTGGCAAAAGTCAGGTGCATGTTAAAGGCGTGGTGTGTACGATTTTGGCCATCTCTGTGAATATAACGAAACAATTACGCAGTGACATTTGTGTGAATTTATAATCACCTCCCTGTTTTATTTTCAATCCATCGCACTTAAATGAGCCCATTAATGTATATTTACATGAGGATGGGGTCCTTTCTACGGGGGCCGCCATGTCTTTACAGTAGCCCAGAGTGGACGTACTTGTGTGGGGGCCCAAAACTGGGCCCGTTTCTGGTGGGTCGCAGTCCTTTGACTGCCTTAAAAAATGAAAGAATCCTGTGCTTTTATTTTGAAGAGGATTTTTCATCAGAGTTGTATTGGCACATCGCAGTGCCATCTACTTAACCGGGAAAACCGAGGCTCAACTCTACAAAGTTAAGTCTTGTGTGAGGCCACCGAGGCTCAATCTAACATATTTCATACTGATATGGAAAAAAGTAATAAGTGCCATAAGTGGTGAAATCACAATGACAGGTTTTCCGCCCGAGTCTGGTCAGACAAAGGAACACCTTGGCCCCAGTCTCACAGAATGTGCTGTTAGCATGACATAACTGACATGTCTGTACCGGTCTGTAGAGCAGGTGCAGACATGTCGGGTGTGTGGAGGCGCATGGAAGAGGTTAAGTGTGACCTTCATCACCTGCACAAACTCAGGACTTCGAGGTTAGAGTTCTGAAAATACCTTCAAAGAGTTATGGACATTGCGTTTCGCGGTAAAATGACAAAATGTAAAATCATGTCATGACAATCCTACAGTGAAAACTTGATTTGTTTCCCCCGTTCCTGCCATTGGTTTGGATCATTCATAAACTTTGTTAAGGGTGCAGCAAATGCACATATATATTCAGATTTTATTGTCACAGCACATGCTGGGGAAACACACACACACACACACACACACACACACACACACACACACACACACACACACACACACACACACACACACACACACACACACACACACACCCACACACACACACACACACACACGGTGGCGAAATTGGGTCTCTGCATTTCACCCATCCTGGCTCGTCCTCCCTCCAGGGGGCAGCTAGGAGCAATATATATATACATATGTGTGTGTGTGTGTGTGTGTGTGTGTGTGTGTGTGTGTGTGTGTGTGTGTAGTAGCCTTTTGTTATGATTACCTGAGCAGGCAGCTTGTGTTTGGTATTGTAGAGCCTCCGCACCATGGCGACTATCTGCTGACCGAGGTCGACTTCGACCTCCGACCCCCGGCACCGTGTCAGGAGGGCCGAGGTCAGCACAAACCAGGGGTTACGCTCCGAGTCCGACCTGGAGACAGAGGTGCAGGTGGAGGTGAGAGAGTGAAGGTTTTCAGAGGTGAGCACAGGAAGAACAAACCCATGTGTGAGAGAGAGAGAGGAAACTGAGGGATGTGCATAGTACACATGTCATCAACGTCACATGACACACAAATCCATATACATCCATTTATTCATGTTGTTTCGCGTCACCTCGTGTTAATGTGACAACGAACGCGCCACTGCAGATCACACCATGTTCCGTGCGTATACGCATGATAAATAATAAAAACACTGCATCGGAAAACAACATCCACCTCCCTTCAAATCACAGGTTGACATGAAAGGGGGGAATTATCAGGAGGTCTGTCGACGACGTAATGAATTCTGGCGTTGACGCGCAAGCCGGGAGGAAAAGACGCCCGGCCGCAAACCTCCCGCAGTTAATATTAAACGACTACACGCTGCATTTTCCCACATCCGGGCGAGCGCGAGAGAGAGGCGCCGGGGAGCAGCTGCCAGCGCCGAGGAGCGTCTCTTTGTTTACACACTGGCTTTATGAGCTCGTCCAGACCTTTGCCTGCGCCCCCCGAGTCGCAGATTAACTCGCACTCACACCAAAACACCGGGGACGACCCCCCCCCTCCCCCCGCCCCCGCTGATCTTTACGAAATCACACGCAGGCGGGCATAGGTGAGGGGAATTATGGGGAAAATGAAGAGTGATTCATTATCTGCTAATTAGATCTCAGTTGTTTTATTAGCATTATAAATAGCACGGATGGGAGTCGGCACCATATGTGCCGTTTGATGCTCAGGGTAATGGAGGTTGAGCTTGTTAATCCCAAGCTTGGCCGCAAAATCCCAAATTTCAAGCTTCTGTGCTGATTTGAGACGTCCGTAGAATGTAAAGGCATGTAAAGCTGTCAATCACTCATGAGAGAGAGGAGCAGACGCCGCAAAGCCGGAGAACACGCGAAAACATGCGCCAATATGCCGGCGCATGTATGTAATGAGCGTGACTAGCCGTGCATTCATCATTGAACAGCTGGAGATGAGAGGCGGGATGTGATTTCAACCTAATGCACGCTTTGTTTTCCCGTGCTGAGAAACATGGAGATGAATCTGTGGATGTACAGTGACACGTTCAAAAACGCCTGATGATGTGCTAAATGGGCGCGTTTCAGAGGAGGACGCCCCGTGGTAAGAGCCGAAGAAGCGTGTGATAGAGAGAGCATGCAAATGAGAGAGAGAGGGGGGGGGAGACAGCAGGGCTCCTGAGTGTCTGTCAGTAGAAGTGCCAGCTCTCCACGCCGCCGCCGCCGCCTCTCATCCTGACGGGCCGCGTCCTGCGGAGGTGAGGCGGCCACGAGAGCAAACAGAGTCGACTGGTGCCCAGGGTTGCCCTCCCTGTGCGTGTAATTTATTATTTAATTAGTCTTTTTTTTGGGGGGGGGGGGGGGGGGGGGGGGGGGGGGGGGGGGGGGGGGTTCAATGCGGCGCGGTGCCTGCGCGCTCGCCAAAATCTGTCACGGGGAGCAGCGTGAGTCATCGGCAGCCTCCGGTGCATGCGTGCTCTGAATCAGGACCGGATTCATGCAGACTAAAGGATAAGCTTTTCGAGATGCGACGCTCAGTATCTCTCCCAAAACAGGCTGGTGTAGTCTCACTGGAACAAATCCTCGCTCTGCGCGCACACACACACACACACACACATACACACACACACACACGCACGCTCACACACACACGCACGCACACATACATAAAGACGCACAAGCGCTGACTCAGACAAGTGGTAAAGGTTAACCGTGTAAGAGATAACACCCTCAAGTCTTGGCAAGCGCCGGAAGGTCAAGTTATTCGGAGTTTGTGTCCCAGATTACGAGCGCGAGATACAGCAGCGCGGCCGTGTATGAAATGCACGGTTTAAAGGTGCAGTGTGTACGATTTTGGTAAGTTCTGTCACTTACAAAAAGTAAGTTACGTACAAATTGGAAAACATTTTCAGTCAATGTAATATTTTTTACCATAACCCTTAAATGAGCCCATTAGTGTATATTTACATGAGGAGCGGGTCCTCTCTATGGGGGCCGCCATGTTTTTTCATTAGGGTGAGGGGTGAAGGTGAGGTGATGTAACTTCACCTCTAGATGTCACCAAATCTTACACACTGCACCTTTAACACTGACCGGCCTAAAAGATTGATATGATATATTGATATGATTCCAAGAGACAAAGGCACACGACAACAGAGCGAGTGTGTGAGTGAGTGTGTGTGTGTGTGTATCTGTGTGTGTATGTGTGTGTGTGTGTGCTCCAGCAAATCACCTCAGGCAGATCTAAATGAGGACGACTAAAGAGAGCGGAGAGGGGAAGCAAAGATCAGAGAGCGGTTTGTGCGTTAGGTTTGTTTCTGAATCGGAGTCGGCCGCCGAGGAGAACTGAGAGGAGCCGCCATGAACAGCTGTTCCGTCCCGTCTCTCAAAGTCGAACGGGTGGCGCTGAAAATCCGTGGGTGAAGTCGAGGCGGCGGACTGGTCCAAACCTAATCCTCTCTCCCCTGCTGAGTCTCAGGTGAAGTCGACTGTGCCAGAGAGAGACAGCAGCTTCTCACGAGCTCGATGACAAACCCTGCACTGGCGTTATTAGACAGCAACCTTTTCACCGCTTTCCCTCGATATTATTCATTGGGTTCATTTACACTCTCAAAACATGTTTTTATTCCATTTTCACGTCGGTGCCCCTACTTTCAGAAACTTTTCACCTTCACTAAGCTCCTTTGTTTACTTTGTTAGAAACAATAACAGCCTGACATTCTCCCGAACACAGCTGGAAATGTGTTTCAGCCTCCACAGCAGAAATGTTCCCCAGGCCCTGGAGGAGTTGCATGAACTCAGGAAGTCAAACTGCAGGAATTCTGGTTTTTCCCTTTTTTATACTCTCTGCTTTGGGGAAAATCCTCGGAACTCCTGAACGTTAAAATAACAAAGTTCCCAAAAATTTACACACATGTGCTGGTGTGTCAACACAGCAGGGAATCCTCCACAGGGCTGTGCGTCGTGAGCCTACCCGAGCAGAGAACCTCCAGTTGCACTCACGCGTGAAAGACAAACTCTGGAGAAAGTCCAAAAGCAATAGAGCACACGTCCTCCAGAGTGTGCGTCTGAAAATAACCATGGCTTCCTATCCCCCTCAGTCTCCTGCTTTCCAAAGATTTACACAGCGACTACATTTATAATTAAGGGCTGTAGTTTCCGGACACATGAATCGCACTGTGCTCGTATCCCGTCGTGCATTTAGTGTTGACCTGCAAGTCACGTCGATTGACGGATCCACAAAGAGTCTAATTGGAAGCTAATTCACCCACACTCAGCTCTGTGCACATCCTCGTGTGTACGTTCCCAAACAACTCTAGGAGAGGAACTTCAAACTGCTGATGGAAAACCCTGCGAGTGTGAGACGCCGTCTGCTGCGACTGAGCTGGAAGGACAAACGGCAGACAGCCTTTCCCCCCGCATTGTCTCCGAGGGTCTCACTTTGAATGGAGAACAATGGAGCGGGAGAGGGGAAGAGCAATCACATCATTAGGCACTTATCGATAATACAGCCGACGCTGCCTCAGACTCATAAGACGGCAGCTGGTGCACAAAGACGCCCAAGAGCCTGAGGCTGCGCGAGGGCACCGGCGTTCAGCGCTTATGGGCTGTACGTGACCCCGAGTTATTACATCCCATAGTTTCCATTTGCATTTTTCCACAGCAGATGTCGAATATTCAGTATCAGTGTCCTCAGATGTCCCTGATTTCCATATTGGCCATAAAAAAACCTTGAGCTGACCAGTGTGTGTGTGTGTGTGTGTGTGTGTGTGTGTGTGTGTGTGTGTGTGTGTGTGTGTGTGTGTGTGTGTGTGTGTGTGTGTGTGTGTGTGTGCGTGTGTGTGTGTGTGTGGATTATGTGAACATCCATTATAATGTAAGTACCTCCTCAAGATGCTTTCATACATGAAACAGGAAGTCGGCTCAGACAGGAAGTATAAACGTACTTGAAGTCAATGTTTCAAAAGCCTATAAAAAAAGACGTGTTGTCTTACATTAAAGGTGCAGTGTGTACGATTTCGGTCACTTTTGGTAACTTCTGTAGAAATAGAATTACAAAACAATTGTGCAGACATTTTTACATTCTCCTTAAATTAGCACTTTAACATCTATTTACAGTACATCAGGAGGGAGTCCTCATTATGGGGGCAGCCATGTTTTTACAAAAGGCCAGATTGGACGTACTCAACATCTTTTGAGCTTCAGTGACAACAGAGGGACAACCATGGGTTCTCCTGCATGCTCGGACGGGAGGGGTGAAGTGGTGGATATAACATACAACTTCACCTGTAGATATCACCAAATCGTACACACTGCACCTTTAAAACCGACCCCGCACCCCTATGCATTGGATCAAGTGGAATTGATCACAGCACAGCGACACATGGATAGAGCATAATATGACTTCTTTAGTATTCGTATATGCTGATCCTTGCCTGCAAGAGCACAATTAGCATAACATGATGGCATAATGTGTCGAATTCAATGGCATCTAGTTGTGATTGCGTGCATGTAGCAGAATCTATGGTGGCCGTCATTTAGACAACTGAGCTACTGTAAAAACCTGATACCAAGTGTCAGTAACCATGGCGACGGGCTGCTCTATATTCAAATAAAAAGGTCTCATTCATCAGAACTTCAGTGTAATAAATTCATGTTCCCTCTCCGCAGATGCGTGTGGAATATATTCACCCACACTTTGCACACTTGCCCTTTAACATTGAATGCATCAAAGATAATAATGTTCCGTCTTACACTTCCTCCTTCAACATCGGCGGCCATGCTTGCAGAAGCAGCATCAGGAGCTGAAAGTCCTCCCACTTGTGGGCGGAGTCCAGCAGCTCCTGGAACAGGACGTACCGCTTGTCCTCGCTCTCCACGTCTTCGATCAGGACCTGAGGGGGACACGGAGGAGAGGAGAGGAGAGGAGGGTGAGACAGCATATTCCAGATCAATAAAGACGATTCCGACTGTACCCTCACTTTTCAAAAAGAATGAGAGACCAGCGTCTGTAAACTGTGATGGATGATGATAAACTCCAGCATCCTCCACGTAGAAGTGCATCGCATGGATTTGTTATTTCCAGAGGAACAGAGCAGCGCTTTTAATTGATTCCAAATGGAGCGTGCTCTCGCCAAACTTGACAACCTAATGATTGCAGCAGGAGTTAGCCAGCGAGACGCTTCAGCGAAAGGCGGGACCTGAATGAACTGAGCCGTCGCCCGTTCCATCCCAGCGATGCTGCCTTCAGACGGGGGTGGGCCGGCGATGGGGGTGGGCCGGCGACGGCGGCTTCGCCTTGTAATGGCACATTTACCGCGTTTGGTCTAAATAAATGTCACCTGTGGCTGAAATCATTCCACGCTATTAGGGGAAAGATAAGAGAGGGATGTGGTGGATGGAGAGGGAGAGAGTGAAAAGGAATGAGGGAGGGTTAATGTGGAAGAAATGAGAGTGGGAGGAGGAGGCGAAGGGAAAGTAATTAATTTTCTTCTCAAAGGTTTTGGCGAGTGTGATTTAACAGTTCAGAGAGCAGCTGATTTCTGAGGGGAGTACTACAACCTGCCAGAGCTCGGCTGCTGCCAGCACAGGCACAAGCACTGACACACACACACACACAAACACACACACACACACACACACACACACACACATCAACTTACACATGCACAAGCAACAAATGCAACATAAAACTGTTATAGCTTCAGTTTTACCTTCCTATATCTATGACTGAGTTTCTATATTTCAGTTTTAACACAGTGCAGTTTCAGTATGTATACATTTTACATGCATGTGATTGTTATTGTTATCATTTGATGTTACTGGGAAGAATAGAGACCCACATGGAAACAGTGGGTGGCACCACAGCCATTTTCATGTAGATGCTGTTCTACATGACGAAAAATGTCAATAAAAGCTTTTATTTTGGCGGTCATGCATGATCTGCTGGAAGAGGATTTATCCAGTATCAGATACCTGATTGACAAGCTGATATCATTGGTGGGCGTGAGAAAGTACTATATTTACAGTCTGATGGCAAAGGTGGAGTCAAGCGTTCTTGATTGGACGGCTGCAGCACAGGTTACAACCTCCATCTCCTCCATGTTAGTAAACATGTTCTCAAACATGAACACAACTAAGTAGTCAAATGATATGCCCGATTTTTTTTTTCTGTCATTGTTATCCAATTGACGTCTGCTGTGTGTTCATCTTTATGTTCCATATAGTTTGAATAACGTGATGCTACAAACCGCGGTGGAATGCAGTGATTGACAAGAGAGACCGACTCCCCATGGGCCCAGCAAGCATGGAGGACCAACGCAGGAAAACAAGGGATCTGAGCAAAGACCGTAAGAGTAAACAATCTGTAGTCCACATCAAAACAACCAGCGCTTTGATACGCAGGTGTTAGTCCACGATGATCACTTCGCAGCCTCTGCCTCTGACTGACAGCCGTCCCATACAGCCGTCTTACAGCTTCATTTGTTTACAACCTAATACAACATGAGGACACACCATCAATCTTTATGTACAGCCTGTAGTTTAGGGATGTCACCGCTAATTTATGCATAAAGGAAGCGCGGCGTGATCTGTGCTGCGCCAGAGCTCCCGGTGGTGGGGGGAAATAAAACGAATGGGGGTGAAGCTGGGGACCCTGTGGAGATGGAGGTCACGGGGGGGAAACAGAGATGGAATCTTAACTACCTGTAAAAAGCCCCCGACTGCAATCGAAAGCTCTCCAATCCATCACTGACTGTAAACCACAACCTAAAGCCTCTTCATCATTGTTACTGCCGCAGCGCGTTATGAGCAGTGAATACTGAACGCTTTGTAGCTATTCAAGCATTTTATAGCTTTTACGGCATCGTTTATTCATCACGGAGCTAAATTTCATTGGCGCGCCAGGCCTTCGGATCCCCCGCTAACATCCCGGTCACATGTCGACAGGATATAAATAGCCGGAGCTCGACATATTTACATGGACGGACACATTTCCGCTTTCTCCCGCTTTCCTCCAAACTGCGGCACGACGGCGGACCGCGGATGGAATCGCTGCCCATTGCTGACGCGTCTGCGAGGCTTTCATTTTCTTAACGAGGGGGGACGGTGATTAATAATGCCCAGTGATTCAAATCAACATGTCCTCGGTGGCGTGGCACAAAGAACACGAGGGCAGAGAGGAGGAGAGGAGGCTGTTAGATGACGCGACCGCACTCGGCAGAGAAGTGCAGACAAATGAGCGTCTCTCCGTCAAGCGGCTGAAAAATGAAAATATACACTCGTGCTTCGTGGTAAATTCATTAATACCAAACCAATGGACCTTTGTTTTCCTCCATCTCAAAGAAGTGGTGAGGTGATGACGTACTCTTATCTCAGGGGCGTCCACACTGCGGCCCGGGGGCTAACTGCGGCCCGTGGTCCATCTTTTATCGCATCTTTCTCAACACTAAGTGAAACGCACACGGTTCAAGTCGCCGCATTATTCAGCAATGAAACACTTTGTATGTTTTCAGTTGCGTTAGAGGCTATTAGGCTATTAAAGGTTATTTCACGAGTTGCCACAGACAAAGAGCTACTGATGAAGACTTGCTATTTTTAACTGCTGTGTACGAGCTGTGATTGAAGCAATCACAGAGTGTGTTGTAGTTTGCCCAAAACTGCTTGTGTGGAGTGACAGAGGATCTGTGAACTGATTATTAAAAACTGCAATGCAGTGTAACCCCACTATCAGAGTGTGATGATACCACAGAGGGGGAGGGCAGAGGCGAGTGCATGAGTGAGAGAGAGAGCGAGCGAGCGAGCGAGAGAGAGAGCTGCCTTCAGGCATAGCAGAAACTGTCATAGGGCACGTGGGCGAAAGCACACAGACACACGCACGCACGCACGTGCGCGCGCGCGCACACACACACACACACATACAGCGTTCACCAGTGGGCAGAAATGGGAATAACGTACAAAAGGCTGAAGTAGCCAAGACCAGATAATGTGTTTTTTGTTTTACTAGTGTGTGTTTGTGTGTGTGTGTGTGTGTCTAAGAGAGGAAGTGATGGCGAACCAGATGAAAAAGTCCTCTTTTCCACCTTGGAGCTACTGACATGCTTCTTTTGCTCCCCTTAAAGGGACACACATTCACACAAACACACAATAGTCTGTTTTCATAATAACGAGTTGAGACGACACAAAAGTTTTAAGACTTAATTAAAAGTAAGACTAAAGTAAAGTTTGTTTTGGAAGTTTGTGGAAGAAAAAGACTGAAAGGGTCAGAGTGTGACTGTGGAAGCTCACGTGTGTCTATAATCAAAAGCAATCAGCCAAACACCAGCGAGACGGAGCTTCAATCAACTCTGTGAGAGAATACGCTCCATGTTGCATCTTCCCTCAAGGAAGCAACTCTGGCTATAAACAAATATCCTCACATCAAAGGGTTCGACTCAGGTCGGATCTGCTTTATACACACAGGTGAGACTTTGTGGTAAAATAGACACACACACACACACACACACACACACACACACACACGGGTGTGGGTGTTTCAAGACGGCACAATAAAGATGCATTTCCCGTCAATTCAGCCCCAAACCGAACTTTGAGGTATTTTCATTTGAAGACAATAAACATGTTTGTAAACAACAGCTCAGAGGTATTTACAATCCTCTGGGTGCTTGAGCCATTTCTGACATTTATTACTTCAGATATATGTGATTGTGTGTAATTAAACTCATGGAGGACTATGAGCTTGATGACAGGGTAGTAATGGTTATTAATTGATTGATATAAATACAAATACAGAGAAAGTAACACTTTGAAGTATCGATAGATACATTGTAAGGAAAGAAACATCTGCAAAAAAACCCAAAAAAACAAGGCCCCAAATATTATGGTACAGTGTGTTTTCAGTTCTGCTGCTACCGGAAAAAAAAGCCAATTAAAAAATTAGCATTTTTATTGCGTTGGACATTGTGCCAACATGCACAGAAAACTTCACGCTGATGTTCTATGAGCCTTTTCTTCTTAGTGTGTCACTTTGATTAATGTCACATTAGTTTTGCTTTTCAGTCAAATATCAGAACAGAAGAACTTGGGGAACATAACAAGGTAAACACGGCACCTGGAGGGCAACATTTGTTTCTTTTCTTGTGACAAAAAGAAAGAATATGCCTGAGAGCAGTTTTTCAGTGAGGATTCCATTTCCTGTCAGCACCTGCATGAAAGACATAAATGTTCAAGGTCAGGCCCTCACAGAGCTGCGCCGAGTAATTACCAACGCGCTGAAGAAGTGATGACTGGACTATTATTTTCCCCAACATACGACCACTGTTTCCACTTGATTCCTCACAACTCATGCAGCACCGGGGCTCGTCTGTGGACGGCTGCTGTCCGTGGTGCTGAAGGCAATTAAACCATGTGGTAGTGACTTGGTTGTTGCCTGTGTAATCCTGCAGGTTGACACTTTTCCTTTGTTTGCGCTGCCTTCGCCGAGCAGCCATACAGGAAGTGCTTTTAAAAGGTTAAATGGATTGTGATAGGCTACAAATTCACTTTTTCTAAAAGGTTTTCAAAGGTTAAAGCAAACAAGTTATAATTGCATTCCCATAACTACAACATTTAGACCGGCGTAAATAAAAAATGCAGAGCTCTGTCTTGTCTGTCACCACCTCTTTGGTTATTTTGGTCCAAACACCAATTTGCTCGGTGCCCTGAGGAAACAAAGCATGGATATTTAATGAGGAAATCAGTGTCAGTCACCGAGTTGAAAATGATTGTCCTGCGCAGCCCAGGTGTCGAGTGCAGGCTCCTCCTCTGGTGGTATTACACACACATTTAGAGTCAAAACGTACACGGGCAATAAAAAGAGGACATACTGGTTACAAGATCTTTTCCGACAATCAAAACCTACAATTAGCAGTTTCCCTCTCCTTTACTGGGCGATGTGCATGTATCAGGGCTCATATCAGGCTAAGCTAATTGTCCCAAACTGCACTAGGAGTGTGCAGCTGGTGGCAGCTCCGCTCAAATGAAGCCAAATCACTTTAATCACAGCCAGTGGTTGAGAGCAATGTAGCTCATAAACCCCATCCCCTCCTCCATCCTGGTACATTTGGCTTTAAAGGAGATATATTAAAGGTGCAGTGTGTAAAGTTCTAGTCTATTTTTGTCACTCTCATCAATAGAAAGAGATTTACTAAACAATTATATGTTGACATTTTTATAAATGTATAATCACCTCAATGTATGAAGTGAACATAACCCTAAAATGAGCCCTTTAATGTATATTTACAACAGGAGTGGGACCACCCTATGGGAGCCGCCATGTTTTTACAACATCCAAGAGTGGACGTACTAAACATCTTTTGCACTTCAATGACAACTGAGAGCGACCACAGGTTCTCCTGCATGACGGAGGAGGGGGTGAGGTGAGGGATACAATATGCAACTTCCCCAGTAGACGTCACCAAATCGTACACACTGCATCTTTAACCATTTAAGGGCCAGAGCAGAGGGGTTTCTCAGTCAGGAAGGGGCTCGGGCGTTTCAGAAAAAGAGTGAAAACAGGAACGGGAGCAGACTGATCTGAACGTTTTCTGAACATCTTGCCCCAATGAGGACACTAATTAAAACATACAAACCCAAAAACACCTCGTTTTATATAATACACGAGCACTGTGTACCTATATACACCTATATATATATATATATATATATATATCAGTCCCTTTTACCATTAACATCAATTAGTCTCATAATCAAGTGTCAACAAACAGATCTTTCCCTGCACCAAAGTGACTATGTAGTAATCTGTGCAGTAGTTTTGCCTCGTCCTCACAAATGCTCATATTATTAAGAACATAACCTCAAAGGGAGATGCATTCATCTCGGGCACATTTACACATCCTGACATTTCGCAACATAAAGGAGAGACAGATGATTCTCCATGCAGCCGTAGTGGAAGTGGAACTTGAAAGAACCGGAGCAGGGATGTGCAGCCCCAGATGAATATCTTCAATTGGACAATTTCAAAGTCGTATCCATTATTTGTGTCCTGTCATTAGCCTCCACTCGCACCGGGACTCGGATCCCACGCTGTTCGCATCGCGACTATGCGATGAGGTTTGATTACATGTATTTGCTCAATTATTCAACACGGCGACCGTGGGATGCTCTTTCCCAAGGCTGCGGACAGTGGGAGGACATAAAGCCATTATATCAGACCTTCTTTTGAATGAGATGCAGGGAAATGTAAAGTGCTATCAGGGGGTAAATGGATTCCCGTGGTCATCGGAATGGAACATGGCCGACACAAATAAAAGCTGCCGCGGCTAAAAGTTTCCTGACATTCAATGAAACGGGCAACTCATGTCTGACTGCACACACACCACATACTAAGTACATGAAGTCATTCCTTCTGGTGACTAAAGTCATTACAGTCAAAGTCTCGCGGAAGATTACAGTGATTGATCGACCACGCTTACAGATGGTGCATATGCTTTGCTGTTTGATGACTAAAAGCAACGCACAGAATTAAAAACAGACCCTTGTTTGGTGCGTGCATGTGTGTGTGTGTGTGTGTGTGTGTGTGTGTGTGTGTGCGCTGAAGACAAACACCTCAATCACTCACAATCAGCAGGGGGACGTCTGAGCTGCAACACTCATGAGAAGCAACAATCAGCGGTGCCGGGCCGAGCACTTAGCTGTAAAAACTTTTTAAATTGCCACTTGAACTTCTGAGCGTCAATAGGTCTAATTAGGGGTTCATTTGTGGCGGGAGAGTAAACAGAGCCACAGCTCGGGCCTGGTTTGGCTGTTGGCTGAGGGAGGAGCCTCCTGTGATGATGCGGGTCGAGGGTTGGGGCGCCCAGCATGAGCATTCCCACGGTTCTGCAGCGCAGAGAGAGGAGTCGACTTCACGTATGCTTCATCTGAACTTTAAATGGGTCAACATACAAAGCGGACGCAGCGGTTTGAGCTTGTTCCTCGAATGGTCCAGAATCACACACCTAGGATCACTGTGAGACGGACAGTATCTGGAAAAGCTCCAACAGGGATGCCCAAAAACAACATGGTGGTAAGATGATAGAGGAGGGTGTTACGGCGGGAGACACGTAGCCCAGGACAAGTGCAGGTGGTGGGAGATCATCAGTGCGTTAGTGTCGCTTAGAGGACAAAGATGATGAGATGTAGCCAAGCGGCAACCTCGGATGACGGATGAAGCCAATATGGTAGTTGACAAATGTGCAGTTCACATGGTGGCCACTTGTGGCTGACTGCAAAAGCCAGTCAATCTCCATAGACTCCCATGTTAAATGGCAAACCTTAGAGGTGAATGGAACGTGTGTAACGGGGAGAACAGAGGTTTGAATCAGCGATCAGGGCATTGTTCTGGGCTGTGGGTGTGGTTCAGCCTCATTCAGCCCCTCCCACCTCCACCTGCGCTCCGCCTCTTTGCCCTTTTTTGGATTTAGTTAGGAAGTGGGAGGAGTTGGGCCAGATGCACTGTGGTGTGGGTGACATCACAGAAACTACAGAAACTACGTCCAATACTGTCCATGGTCCTGACCCAAAATTCCGAAGGTTAAAAAATATACCCGACTTGAAAAGGAATTTCGATTGGAATTCATGGGAATTGCCCATGAGGCTGCCGGTCCTGAGAGCTTTGGAACATCTTAAGACTGAAAATGACTCATTCAGGAAAGTGAGCGGAAATACCTCAGAGTAAACTCAACAAATCTCCCTTTTTACACCTCAGCTTCTCCATCAGGCCTCACACACCCACAGAACGTCGTCTCCACGGCTGACAGGAAGTGACCCCGTGACCGACTCATTAAAGAACGTGGTGAACACATCATCACCTCCGTCCCTACCGCTGTGCAGGACAGGTTAATGATCACATTCTGTGTTGACAGCTCTCCCCCCACTCAATCGTCACATCTTATTAGCGCTGCCAATCACAGCGGCGGGCCCCATCAATTCCACCTTCCTGTCAAAGTGGCAGGATAAATGGAAGATGGCTTGGATTTTTATTAAATATCAGGACAAGCTAAGAGTCAACTTCATCATTTCAAAGTGTCACTTTGCTAAATTAAAGCTGCCATTTCTCCCGCTCCTTGTTAAGATAATCGTTTTTTGAACATTTTACAATTAAGGCTGTCACGAGCGGCGGCAGACGATTTGATGCTAAAATGTTTTCGACTTCAGATATGAGTAATTCTTCTTCTCATCCTCGGACAGGGACCGGTTTAAAATCCAGACCTGGTCTTCCCTCCCTCCTGCTGAGGCAGTGAAGCTGGGAACACGGATTTTCGGCAGTGGGGCTTTGCAGCGTTTGGAGGGATTTAGTGTTTGTATTTCATCACGCTTGAGGCTTCCATCAAAAATTGAAAAAACAACTCACATAATAATATGATAATAATAAATATGCAGATGCTGCACGTTGCCTTCAGATAATCTTTACAGGGAAGAAACAGGGCAAAGCAGGTCACACAAGCAAAATGCATTTCATTGACTTTGCAGCTAGGCCATGGAGGGAAATGAATATTTGAATCGTACATTTATATATCCGTGTAAACAAGAGGAGCACTATTTACTTTTTGCGACATGGAAAAGTGTTGTCCTCAAAATGACTTAAAAATCATTTGTTTTGCTTTCATTTGTTTTATATTGATCAAATAGCAAATGAAATAGTGAATTACAGTCAGTCAAGGGGCACGCGAATGTAACTGCACAATTATTTGCAATATCCAATTGAATTCTATGAATAATGATAATAATCTTACAGCATGCTAACCATGTTGTCGGTGTAGCTGCATCTGTGGGCTGAGAGGGCAAAAAACAATTTTCATTTTTCAATGAACCCATTATTGAGTCCATGATTATGGTGCGCTCAAGATTTGAAGGGGTGCAATAACACAGAATGACAAAAAGTAGATTTGACATGCTTATATATAACATTAAACATTTAGCTCATGCTCAGAATTGACGAGATAGTTCTTAATTCTGAGAAACATCCATTTTCTTATATTGGCATCACAGGCAGCCGTGGCCCCATCAAGGTAATGTGATTATTAGCCTTTCTGAGGGAAGTCAAAGATGTGAGGCTTCCCCCTGAATTTCGATGAGCTTTTAACGAAACACGCGTGAACTTTGGCTCCCATCAACAAATCTGCCTGATAATCTTCTCTGTGACTTGGCAATTATCTCAGTCCTTGACCTGCAGGGGGAATGAGCAGGTGCGGGGGGGGGGGGGGGGGGGGGGGGGGGGGGGGGGGGGGGGGGGGGGGGGGGGGGGGGGGGGGGGGGGGGGGGGGGGAGCAGGGGAGTGGGGCGAGCACAGGATGTGGGCATGTCAGTGTATCAGACTGGGAATGCCGCTGGAGCCCTGGGATCCGGAGAGCTCCGTGTCTGGCCTTTACCGCGCCGCTCTGAACCAGCTCATCAATATTCATTGACCCGCTCCGGCTAATGTCCCCGGTGACGGGCAGAATAAAGTTGCAGAGGTCGCACACTTCACAAGGGAGACAGGCGAGGAAGAGAGGGGTGGAGGGAGGGGAGGGGAGGGGAGGGCGACGGCAGCAGGAGCGAGCGGGCTGTGACGATAAGACGGCGCCAGGTTTCAGACAAAATGAGAGCGGGGGAGAGGGAGGAAAACAGCGAAAGGGCAAAGCCTGGGGGCTTGTAGCAGAGTTGGAGAGTTTATTACCACTTGAAAGTGGAACACTTGTAGCCGGGGCAACATGAGCGAGACGCACCCAGGCGCGCGTTCAAACAAAACGCGGCTCCCTCCTCGCTCTCCGCGGTGAGGGACGGACCCACACAGGAGAACATGACACCTGGGCGCACACATCTGAGCACGGCGCGAGAGACGGGTTGGAGCGAGGGAAGATAAGATCAGGTAAGGGGGGGGGGGCTTAGAAAGACAGAGCAGAGCGAGGTTATGAGGCGCGCGCCTGCCCGACGTGACACCTGGCTTCAATATTAAACGCACGCATGAGCTGCCTTTACTGTATATTTTAATACTAAACTCATTTCCGCCAAGACGCTGACCTCATTTGAATCATGCATGCATGCAGGGCGGTTCGAGGAGGGCCAAGTGGAAAAGGACGGCGATAAACAACGTGGGGTGAATCGAATGCACTTACTCACGTTAACCACAGGTGTGAACGCGGCGGCGCCTATACAATTACTCCTGGTGAGTTTTAAATCGTTGATCCATTTTATTGTTCTGCCTGATGTGGAAAACGCACGCACGCACACACACACACACACACACACACACACACAGCATTTGAGAATAGCGTTACAAACCACACTCATTATTGAGGCGATTACTCCGGAGGGTGAAACACTCTGCCTCGCATCACCTCTCTGATGTGGTCTCACGAGGGATGAGTGGCAAATGGAAAAACAAACAGGATGCGGAGTGCGACAGCTCCTCAGTTGGTTTGAATAATGATTCTTATTATTATTGTCATCAGAAGGATCTGCAGTGATGTGAAATGAGAGCAGGAGAAATGAGGAAAGCGCTGAGGGGACGAGGTCAGAGAAGCTGAGATGGGACTGCGATTGTGTCAACAAGCTCCGCCTCCAGCTCAGCTGACCACTGAAGTCATACAGGTATGTTCACATCTCTTAGAAGAGCCATGTTCTGCTTGTTCCGTGTGTTCGTGTTGTGTAATGGGTTGTTTGGGGGCTCAGTGGAAGTAAGGGGAGGCCTTCATGCTCCCAACTGTTCAAGCCAGCATCACCATGTCAGTCAGAGGCGACATGAGGCCCCTCCCACAACAGCTGGGTGCATTCCATCAATTTTAGACTTGCACTGAGCTCTGCTCTGTATGTGTGACTGAGGACCCCCCCCACCCCTCCCCCCGCCCAGTTACAAGGTCTGAGAGCTGTTCTCACAGAGGATTCAACGTGAGCGTACAGAGGAGGGTCCCAATAAGTTCAGTCAAGGTTCAATCGAGTTCAATGCCGGTGAGATTGTTGATGAAATCTTTACAAAACGATGCGTCATCGTTTATCACTCGAGTAAAAAACCAAAACGGAAGACATTTGGGTTTTTTGGTGATAATGGCCGACACCGGTGACGATGCACTGTAACAGCCGCAGCGGCAGTAATGTACAACCTCCTGCATATTCGCACGCCTCAACACTCCCCATGGATTGTTGGACTGTCAACGGGGCGAGATCTACAGAGCCAGTTCTGAGGAGCTCTTCCACAGGGCAGGTCTGAACGGGGGCTTTTCACCGACACCGACCCAGGTTCCGAGAACAATTCACTGAGGGGCTGAGTCGAGTAAAAGACCCACTGCTTTGAAAAGCACATTTAAATTCCACGGGGCTCAAACATGGACGGCGTGAGAGAACATCTAAGCTCCGATGAACACTCCCTCTGCCAGAATCATCTCGGCGAAGGAACAGCTTGTACTTGTAAGCACGGAGAACTTCAGCACAGTGCCCATGTGCCACACTCATCCACCGCCCATGTTACCATCCTCCTCCTCTTCTTCATTCCATCAGGCTGAGTTCAGAAACGAAGGATGAATTAGGGAGGAAGTGAACCAGGACGGATGAAAGCTGACAAAACAAGCGGATTTTTTGGCTCTCACGACGCTGACCTTTGACCTGTTGCATTAGAGCGTGGCCATTCCATTCTAGAACGCACATCACATGTATTATCTATCTACTTGGAGGAGAGTCGGCCCCCCCCCCCCCCCCCCCACCATGACCCTCCCCCTCCACTTCACTTTCACCAGACAAATCTTCCGCATCTTCTCCTCTCTCCCTGACCATCACCTGTGGGAGAGCTTTTTCTTCTCCTCCACAATCCCTGGTGCGATTCCTCCTGAAGTTCTCCAGTTTTAAACTCCTTCTCAACTCTCCCGTTTGATAAAACCTATGTGATGTGAATGTGTACGAGTGTGTGTGTGTGTGTGTGTGTGTGTGTGTGTGTGTGTGTGTGAGTGAGCACCACAGGGGCCTAATGACAACACATTGTTCTGTCAAGCAACAACACTCCCACTGGTGTTTCTGTTTATATTTCTGTCATATCAAACAAAACGTGACGTTACAAGAGAAAAGTCTCGCGCATGCATCTGTGCGAGGGGTCTCGTTTTTTCTTCCTCTGTCGTTCTCGGATATGTGTCTGGGCGGAGGCTTATCATGCCGCTGTGCTTCTCGCAGACTTCAAACGACAGCCTTAATATTTAAATATCCAGCTGGCGGGGTGGGTTATGTTGCCGTGTGGCAGGAGGGGGAGATAAACACAGGCGAGGATGTACAGTATCTGAAAGCTCATGCAAATAAAGTGAAACTTAGACTTCAAATACATTTCAAACACATAAAAGGTGCATTGTGCGGGGATATTCAGAAAAAAAGACCAGACTCATACTGAAAGTATTAATATAAAACAAACTACGGCCAGCGGACCAACTGCAAATCCAGCACATTATACCTTTAAAATCCTACAGAATAATACTGATGCGCTCTGATGCGCATAAACCATATCTGTGGAGACAGGTCCGTCTGTGTGTGCGCACACACTCCGCCCCTGTGTCCACAGATGATTGAATTCTGTTGCTTTCTGCTTAATTGCTGCATAAATCACTGTCCTCTCTGTCTTCCGTTGTTTCTACAGAGAGAGAGAGACACAAAGGCGGAGCCACGGATTCGGACTGAAGTGGAAGAGACTCAGTCAAAGGGACAAATAGAAGCAGGACTTTGATTTAGGCCTGTTTACATGGGTTTGGCTGAGAGCTGTGTTTACAACCGCCCTCAGTGATCTGATCACAAGAGGACGGCAGCTGGAAATTCATCAAGTCCCATTGGGATTGAAATTCTTGTCTCTGCAACGAATCAAATTTATATTTGAGTTTACACAGGTAAAAGTATCACTGGATTAGGGCTGATATTGTTGCAGGTCACAAAATCAGATCAAGTAAGAAACAGGAGGCTGGAGCTTTAGAAATCATGGCACAAAACCACTGGAATGAAATGGGATACATTTCATTTAAAGGTGCAGTGTGTGAAATTCAGAACATTTTTGTCACTTCTAAAAGTATGACAAAACAATTACATTCTGACATTTTCATGAATTCATAATCACGCAAATGGATTAGTTTTTTTCTCTCCCCATAATGAGCCTCGAATGTCCCATTCATGTGTATTTACATGCGGTCGTTATACAGGTTTTTAACAGTAGTAAAAGTGGACGTTTAGTGAAAATCTACAATTTGAAAATCAAACACGACTAAGTGCTCTGAAAACGTGGGAGAGGGAAGAACCTCCGGAGAGGGCGAGACGAAAAAAGAAAAAAAGAAATGAAGACTTGCCACAGGGTAAACAGGCCAAGTCGGGGTTAAGACGTGTGGGGTCTGGAGTTGCTGTGTAACTGCACTTAGCAAATATAGTACACACACAGTGCGGTCGACTCCGCTCTGCTCAGCTCAGCTCACTTCATCCATATTAGATAGATGTTGCGCTGCAAGGCCAAACAACACAAAACACCACAGCAAATGATCCGTGACACTGACAGGGGGCGGGGGGGGGGCTTGTAGCATGTGTCAGCGATCACTGCTGATGAGCTCGGGTGAGGACATCTCGTGCACGTGTGCACATGCACACGCACATGCAGGTGTTTCTTGCTGCCACCCTTTGTCGGTGCTCTGCAACATTTAGAGCTCACACAGGTCATGCAGCTGGCCTCCCTGTGCGCGCGCGTGTGTGTGTGTGTGTGTGTGTGTGTGTGTGTGTATTATTATTGCTTGTGCTGCTATCGTCCTCATACATCCAAATCAAGGCCAGAGCAGAGAGGTCGTAGCGTTAGCACACGCGCGTGCTCTCAGCTACGCGGCATGAGCTCATATCTGCTTTTAGATGTCAACTCATCGTCAGTGAAAATGCCATGGACTAAGTATGTTGTTGTTGTCGGAGACATAAAGGGCAAAATCACAATATACACGCGCAGACGTGCACGGTGACAAAACAGGCCGTCCGGTGACAGCGCTGACATTTGGACGCCCTGATGTTATGACTAATCATCCAAAATGAAGTCACAAAATCCATCCCTGGCATCAGCTCTAATGCCCCCCCCCCCCCACCCACCCTCCCCTCCTCACAAGAAACAAATGTAGTGTTTGAGCCACTGATCACTGCTATAATTGAGTTTAACACTCCTTTTCTGGATTAAAAAAAAGAGCCTTTGAAATGAAAGGTCAAATTACCTCCGCAGTCAGGCAATAAATAAGTCAAACAAGGTAAGAGGGTCCTGCCAGTGTATGTTAGTGGCAAATTTAATTAGCTGGAAAAACAGGAGGCTCTTTATCGGACGCTCTTCCATCCCATCGTGCACAAACGAGGGGAAAGCGAAGGAATTCCAAACGTATAGATATTTTCATCTTGTCACAGGACGCAGCAGGAATCCATCCTCGTCTTTGTAACGTCAGCAAGATGCCCACAGCAGTCTAATACGTATGATCAAGCAGCATGGGAAAAAGTGCCCTTCTCGGCTGTATGGGTCTGGGCACTTTTTGTATTCATGATTTTTTCCCATTATGCGGCGTAGCCTATGGGCCCATTGTTCATTGATTGCGGCACAAGGAAAGGAAATGGGCATAAAGTCGGGCCGCAGTCTGGTCTGGAAGCACAGAAGGTGGCCCGAGCAATGCACAGAACAAGGGAGAGAGAGAGAGAGAGAGTGTGTGTGTGTGTGTCGGGAAGGAGAGAGAGATAGAGACAC
>JAFBJT010106117.1:25751-39386 GCA_016785325.1 Chascanopsetta lugubris | reverse complement strand
GTCAGGACCTTTTTTTTTTCTTTCCATTCTGAACACCTAACGTGACGAGCCCCACACCGAGCTATAGGCTCGGTCCTCACGCCATTTCCCACTCCAGTGGATCAATAGGTCGGCGTGTGCCCCGTGTGGACTTAAGCCCAACACCCACAGCCTCAACACCTCAAACAATAGCTGCCTTTTAATTGCGGCAATGAATGTAACGCGGCGAGAGAGCGGCCAGGTGGAGCGGCTGCGCCACCTTTTGTGTCGGGCCTCCCTAATGTAATTCCGAGGGGGTGTAATCAAATGAGCCCCACCTCCTCTTTGGTCTTCTTGGACAGCACCCGCAGCCAGTCTCCGATCATGCTGAGGACGGCCGCAAAGTACGCCAGGCCCACCAGGATCCAGAACCACACCAGGGGCTTGTACCACTGCATGTACTCAATCTTGCGGTTCCCACCTGGAGAGGCAGGTTTGGACGGAGTTAGAGGCGTCGTCGGAAGGTCGTGAAACTTCGGAAAAACGATAGAATCTAGGAGCTGCGGCCCGGCTCTGCTCACCTGCCACGTAGTCTCCTATTCCCACCGTGGTGAGAGTGATGACCACGAAGTAGATGGCCTCCAGTGTGGTCCAGCCCTCGATGTGTTTGAAGATAATGGCCGGGATGGTGACGAAGACGATGCAGCCGGCCAGGATGAAGAGGATGGTGGAGGTCACTCTGATCTTGGTCTGGCTGATCTGGCGGTGTTTTTGCTGAGAAGGGAGAAACACACGGGCGGGGGGGGGACAGGGGGGGGGACTATCAGCAGGGATCCATGAAAGTTTTTCAAAAGCATGACGGAACTTATATGGCCTCGTAAATAGTAGTTATGTGGCGCGATAAAGCTTTTATGGCCTAATGAAAGTGAATTTGGTCAGATACAGATATGGTTACGTGAAGGGAGACACAGATAAAGGTTCTGGGTTGGGATTTGGACAAATGCGTTTTACATTATTGGCTCCACACTTGCGTATGGTTCAGCGGTTAGGACACTGGATTGCTTCTACTGGGGTCGTCCATGAAGCAGGGGGTCGGCGGTTCGATCCCTGTCTCCCCCACTTTGCGTGTCAAAACATCACTGGGCAGGACTCCAGTGTTGCCACAGTGTGCGTGAGTGTAAATGGGTGAGAGGCAAAACCGTGCTAATGAGTGCTGGGTGTGGTCATTAAAGGTGGCAGGGTGTGAAATGTGGGTCCTCTTTAAGGAGGCCGCCATGTCCTACCACCTGGCCACAGGCACGTTCATGCAATGGCGGAAAACTATTCAACTCGAGCGTGAAGATGGGAGCCAGAGCGGGCGGTGACAGGCGCCACTCACCCTGAAGATCCTCTCGACTCTCAAGATGCTTTTCACAAAGATGGTCCCGAGCTGGTCTCCGATCCCGGCCAGCAGGAAGCCAAACAGCGGAATGCCGAAGATGGCGTAGAGAATGCAAAAGATTTTCCCGCCTTCCGTGCTCGGAGCGATGTTCCCGTAACCTGTAGGATTCGTGAGGGAGAGGGAGAAAAGAGGAGGAACACGAGGGGAGGTAAATTAGAGCCCGGTGGACACGGTGAGTAGGTGGGGTACGAGTCGTGAGATGAGAGGCAGGAGGAGACAATTAAGACTTTCTTATGCAACGGAATCAACGTGAGCGCTTATGCAATTCCTTTTAAGTTCTCGACGCAAGGGTCTGAGGTAAATAAGCTCAGCGAGAGACAATAATTAGGTTCCTCTCAGAGAAAATTACATTCATTATGGCCCCGCGGTGACAGAGGTACAATGGGGGAGCCTGCGAGACAGCGCGCAGGGCAACAAGCGGCGCTTTCGCCGATTCCTCCCGCGTGTGGTCTGAGCATCAACACGCAACACAACATTTGTTTGCACACGTGTTGTTGTGCATCTGTGCATCAGTAGCACACACGTTTGGTTAGTTTCCCTCCAGTGAGGCGCCGTCCGTGTGCAGAACAGTCCTTTGTATCTCTGCACTCGCGCATAATCAGAGCTACGCAAGGTACAGCCTGTGCAGCTACATGAGAGAGAGAGCAAACGGCCGTGCATTAGCTCTGATGTAATATTACGGATGGTTATATTCCATGAAAGCTTCCAAGTAGCCACTAAAAAGAATTCCAGTGAAGTAAACGTCGTTAAAAAGATGTTCCTCCTACGGAAACAGCCTGTATGTAGCATCCTTTGTGTCAGCAGCCCCTGTGATGTAACATGTTGATGAGCAGCGCTTTGATGCCACCGCATCGTTCAGCAGCGCCTCATGAGGGAAAAGGGGCGTTTGATCATCTCACCTGCGAGCGAGTAAATGGACTTTTGAAAAATGAAATGCTACAATTCCACAGAAAATACTTTTAAGTATATGATAAATATAATAAGTCAATCATGTTTATACATATTTATATGTATATTTATATATAGAAATAATGCAATTCCATGATTCACCATTTTCTTTATTCTGGCCAAGTGTGAAAACAAACAAAAATGAACATATGTGTGTTATAATGAGTCACAGACCGACACATATCAGCTGTACTGCCACTCACTGAAAGCAGATCTATTAAAGGTCCAGTGTGTAAGATTGTAGTTGAGGGGGACATGAAGGGTATTCCCTGACCCCTCTATCCTACACACTGGAATCTGTATCTTAAACTCACCGATGGTTGTGATGACCGTTCCGGCGAAGAAGAAGGCGCTGCCCATGTCCCAGTAGCTGGAATTGTAGGATGTGTCTCCGAGGGGACTCACCCCTGCACTCACTGCATCGATGGCGTGCTGCAAAGAGGGGACATTCATTACACATGCGATTGTCTCCTCACCGCTATTGGACGCATCGATTGTAACCTGAGGAGCAAAGCGAGTCCATTTAACACAGACAGAGACACATTCTTCAACAGTGAAACACCTGACCCGTGAAATTCACTCACAACCGGGGGAATTCAGCGCCACGGTTGCGTGTCGGCTCAGAATGTGGCAACACAACAAACGCACAACGTGGCCGCTTTGACCTGGCGGTCTGAAAGTCCTGATGGCGTGACGAGGAGTGAGCACACTTTAGCACACCTCCTGCCAGTGTTTATGTTTTCCTGCGTACATGTGTCTCCAGCGTGTGTGTGCAAATGTGAGCCGTGCCACTGATTGTGTAACACTGGGGGGTGGGGTGGGGTGGGGGGGGGGAGTCGGGGCACGGGGGTGGGGGGGGGGGGGTATCTGAGGATAGAAGGTCTATACCTCAACCTGCAAGGTTATCAGGTGATCTGGGATGAGCGAGGAGGAGCAGAGAAGGTGAGTGTATAGAAAAGAGGGGGAGGGGCGTGACAGACAGATGGAGATGGAGAGTTTCATCATGACACCACGAGAACAGGAAGTGGAGCTGAGGAGATGGAGTTCCATTTAATTCAATCCGTCGAGTAACATCACAGCGGAGAGTGGAAGTGTTGTGCCGAGGTAATATGATTATAACGTGTCGCCAATTTACAAGAGGCTAGTATCTAAAACTGATGATTCAATTAATCCAATTTCAGAGCTGTAATTAGACTTGGAGAAGGGAATGTGATGATTACATCATGTTATGCGTCATGTAAGTATCAATAGGAATTCAGAGCTTTGGACATCTAGTCTCAACGTTACTGATCCGCAGTGCCAACGCCAAAGTGATGTGCTCATGAAACATCAAAGACATTTTTTTTTTATTCCGGATACTTGGAATCAAAAAGGCTTATGTAAAAATCCTATCTAAATGTATATTCTATAGCATAACTCATATTAGGTAAACATGGACTGATTTAACTTTCATTTATTTTGAAAACTATTTGACTATTCATGTGGATACACTGGAAGTACACATGCAAACATTACATTAGTGTCATGTCATACTATCACCATTAAAGTAAAATACAAAATAGTCAAAATGTCTTTGAAATGGATGTAACAAGATGCTCCAGACATCAAAGTCATAACGAATTACCTTACAAATGTATTATGTAACTATTACGTAGACTCTGTCTCTGGCTGTCCTCAGTGATGGGAGCACATCCCCAACGAGCATCTGAAACTACTGCGTCAACTGATCAATCACCATGAAGTCGGAGAGTGAACACTCTGTGGTTTCAGAGTCAGGATGCAAACAAACATCCCTCTGCTCCAATCATTTGGTGTGTGGGTGGGTGTGTGTGTGTGTGTGTGTGTGTGTGTGTGTGTGTGTGTGTGTGTGCGTGTGGGGGGGGCTCCTCATGTGCAGCTGTCTTTCCCTCTCCACACAATTTGCATGTTTCTCAACTTCTCACCGACTAAATCAACAGCGACTTCCACATGCGGCAGAAACACCTTATTTATTTATTTATTTATTTATTTATTTATTTATTTATTTTTCAACAGCATCAGCCTTTTTTTCCCCCTTCGCTCTGCTCCCCCCCCCCCCCCCCCCCCTTTTTTCCCCCTTCGCTCTGCCCCCCCCCCCCCCCACCTCAACTTGTCTGGAGCTATTTGGAAAACATGAGGAATAATGCCGAGCATCGTTTCCTCTCATTAATCTGCCTCTGCTGTTGTTTCCACGCAAAAATGTTAATCTCACTTCCTCTGGCTGCTTATGGGCTTGTGGTGAGACAGTCATTTCTCTCGCCACTTTTGCTCCCTATGGGATGTCGTCCACATCTCCTTCAGTCAGTGCAAACCCCTCCCCAGTCCCCCCACGCAAGCTGTCGGTGAGATGCCCGCGTCCATGTCGTAAAATATACATGGACTCTCGTGACATACATTTCCGGAGCCGACCACTTCAGCACATTCCTCTCCGTGGCCTCGCTTGTGATTAGTCGCCACTAATGAGACCGATTGTCACATCTAAAATTAGCCATCGGCACTAATGCCATTTCACAGGTTTTAGCAGACACAGCCTCTTTTTAGGGGCGAAATCAAAGTGGTAATTATATAATAAACTCCCAATAACCTAATTCTGGAGTCGAGGGAGGGCTATAAATAGCCCCACAATGTATCTGAATCCTTTATGAGGAGGTCTATTTTTGTCCCCCACCCCTCTTTTCCACAGCCAAGTTCATGCTGCATTAAAGATGTGGAAAATCTTCTCTGGGCACGTGCACTATTTCAGGCATGAGGACGGAGACGCTGATTCGTGTTGCAGTCTGGCTGTTAATTATTGCGACAAATGGTGTTTTTCATTTCGCGCGCGGAGCTCGCAGACGCCCAGTCACCAAGTGCTCGTGATGGGCTCTTTTAGCTAATGTGTTTTCTGTGTGTTCTCCTCTTCTGGATCATTAGGGAGCAAGCCCAAACACACCCCCCCCCACCCGACACCCCCGCCAACCCAACACCCCCAACCACCCCCCCCCCCCCCCCCCCCTGCAGATTCGTCTCCTCTCGGTGAGCCTCTCTCTGCCCCGCAGCAGGTGACGGCACTGATCCAGCCAGCGTGGTGCCTCGCACTCTCCTTCACACTCGGGCTGTGATACGGTGCCAGGCGCCCTCCTCTGCAGCACCCGCACCGTCCACAGCTTCACCCCCAGCACCCTGAAGCACCACGGCCGCACAAACATATTTATTATCTCAGAGCTCTGTGTGTGTGTGTGTGTGTGTGTGTGTGTGCCGAGCAAGGTGATGAGCTGTGGAAAACAAGGGGAAAACTCTCATTTATGAGTAAATCGTGTGTCAAAGGACATAATGCACTTTAAATGCCACTGAGGAAAATACTCTTTACGCACCCAGATGACGTGTCAGGATAAGTGGCCTTTTTATTAGGTACACCTGCAAGAGTTGGGATTTGCAGAATGTTGATTTGCTCTGCGTTACTGATATTTTGCAATATTCTTCACCTTCTGCTTCTGTTTATTGAAACTATTCAACCTTATTTTCATGTATCCACTTCATAACATATATGTGGCCACAAAATAACTTCCAGCAGCAGTTTAGCACTTCTAAAAGTCTTGACGTCATACTAAAGATGTCCATTTATTCTGGAATATTAACAAAAGCCAGCCTGTCATACCACTTTTTTACCACTAGAGCGAGCGGAGAGTAACTACAGAGACTCTCCTCCTCACCAGCTGAGGTTCGGTGAAGTAAATCACTGTCACATTTACATCACGTTCTATACTGCTGTTTGTTTGTCTGACACATTTTTGTCATCTGCTGTTTGATAAGTGGAATGAACCACAAACACCTTTTAAGGTTAAAAAAGAAACCTGTTTCCGTCTGAAAATGCCACGAGGAGGTGTGAATAATCACATGATGGAATAATTACATTTATGCGCAAGTAAGGAGCGTGACTGAGCACATTTTTACATGGCGCTGTGGTCGTGACGCACTTGATTAGAATCTGAGTGGCTCATTAATAAAAGAACGTCAACCGGTATCAATAACAGCGCGGCTTCACATTGTGCCACAGTGTGAGTCATCGCCACAGCCCAGCGAGAGGAAGCCAATTAGGTCTGCGGCATTAGCGGGCGCACAGTGGGTAGGTGGACAGCACAGACGCCACGGCGCACACACGACAAGAGGTCACCGGTAACCTGGACGGATGCATGCTCGCGTGTCAACACACGCCGAGGAACAAACCCCAACAAGTGCCCCCACTCTCTCTCTCACTCACACACACACACACACACACACACACACACACACACACACACACACACACACACACACACACACACACGCGCATGCTTTCCAGGGTTGCCATTTTTCTGTCAACTCCTCCGCCGGACAGTTTGACAACAGTGAGTCATCAGTGCCGAGTCCCCACAGAGGCCGGTAGTCTGAGTGACAGGCCTGACATGGCACCGACAGGCCGATAACAGAAGCTGTTAGAGCAGCACACAGACTGTGTGATCCAGCATGGAGTCCTGAGGGGCCTCTCCGCCCCCCCCTCTCTCTCGCTCTCTGAGCTGCACATAACACCCGCTACTCATTCATTTTCTGACACTTGGGACTGAAGGGCTCATCATAACTCAGCAGACTGATAAATCAATATGCCTTCATCCGGCTTAAAGGCGCAGCATGTAAGATTTTGGTCATTTTTGTCACTTCTAAAAGATATCACAAAACAATTCGATACTGACATTTTCATCAATTTATAATCAACTAAATGTATTTTTCCCCCATAACTCTTAAATGAGGCCATTTATGTATATGTGCATGTGGAGGGAGTCCTCTCTGCGGGGGGCCGCCATGTTTTTACAGCAGCCCAGAGCACCTTCAAAGGTGCAGTGTGTGAGATTTAGCGACATCTAGTGTTGGAATTGCATGTTGTATCCATCACCTCACTCTCACCCTTCTGAGCATGAAGGCGAACCTATGGTAGACTTCAGTTATCATCAAAACTCAAAAGATGTTTCCACTCTGGGTTACTGTAAAAACATGGCGGAGGACCCGCTCATGCAAATATGCATTATTTTAGGGTTACGGAAGAATGGCTAATTCAAAATTCATGAAAATGTCCGGATCTAATTGGTTTGTAATATTTTTTAGAAGTGACAAAAATGGCCGAAATCATACACACTGCACCTTTAATAGACTTATTCATCTATATACTGCACCTTTAAGTGCCTCTACCTGCTCCAGATGTAAATACAGGGATCTTTCGAGGGCAATGGGAACATTTGATATCTACGTTCTGCCTTTAGACTTTACATTCGGGACTTTTACATCACATAATCCTTGTTCGACACGTGGTCACATGTTATGTCATGTAAGTGAATGGGCTCATTTGTCCGGTCCACAGCTCGGCCTGTGATTTGGCTGCTGCGGCTACAACATGACACAGGCCAACAGGAGGTCTGTGACCGCTGCCCTGTGCCATGAATAATTGATTCCCTCCGGACCCCAGTCTCACCACGCCAAAGGTTTTCATTTTCCACGTCTCCTTGGGAAATGTTACTATTGATTTTCTTTTGTAACAAAATCATGATGGGCTTTTTTTTGTGTGTGTCTCCGAGGTTAAGCAACCGGCAGGGCAAGAAAATGAGAGATTCTGCTGTAAAGAATACATGAAGGGAGGAGGAGGAGGGTGTGGGGAGGAGGGGAGGAGGGGAGGGGAGAGGAGAGGTGGGGGGGGAGACAGACAGTCAGGGAGTCCAGTATTCTCCGGAGGAGTGTTTAAGACACTGACATCAAATGGAGCCATTCTAGCGGAAAGTGGAGCGCACCAAATGCCATGTGCTTGATTCTTTCTTTAGGGGTATTTTCAAACCCCGGAGAGTCGGGGACTTTTACTGAAAGGGTCCTTCTGCTCTCTTGGCATCTGTAAAACAAGCTATGCTTAATCTAAAGAAATAAGCTGTGTGTATGTTCCATAGGTTGTTGTTTTTTTACTGTCATTTTTAATTATTTCAGTCATTGCTTGTAGAATGTAGTGATCTCTATTCTAGTGCCATCCACTGCCTTTTAAAGAATGTAGGAGAACTCAAGGAAACTAGTCAAAAGGAATCAAAAGGTCTCCAGTTTGTTCATTCCAGCCTCATATAAAAACATGGCCGCCGCTGCAGAGAGGACCTGACCTAGGTGTAAACACGAATGGGCCATTATGGAGCAAGCACCAATTTATACATATATGGGATTATGATCCACATAAGTCATTTTACATTTCATTCATGAATTATGATCATAGTTTCACCCAGGTCCTACACACTGGACCTTCAAAAGTGACAAACAGTAATATCTCCATGTCCTATGACAACATTCAATTTCATTAGACTTATATATTCTGTCAGTAAATGAATTACAGCTGCATGTGTAAGTGTCCTGGGCGAGACACTGGACCCCAAATTGGCCCCCGAGGCCCCTCGGGTGCTGCACATGCAGTAGATAGACTGTGTGAGTGGATGAGAGACAAAAGGTGAACAGTAAAAGCACTGATTTGACTGACAGGCGGTCGCAGTTATTCGATTCAGGCCGTCTGCTCTCTTGCATGAACCCAACCCACCGAGGTCCAGGCTCGTTAGGCCTTTAAAGGGAACAGGATTAGTTTATTACACCCAACAACACATCCATGATTCATCAAGATCTTCCCTCCTGGACCGTGCTCCAGTCACGGTGTCCTAAATGCACTTGCAATGTTAGTATTTTTGAAGTAAAGTCTTGCTCTCTCTCTCTCTCTCTCTCTCTCTCTCTCTCTCTCACACACACACACACACACACACACACACACAGTTTGACTGATGTAAGTCCCACATTTTTCCATCACCTCGCCGCCTCACAAATCAAACTTCCCACTAACCTCTCGCCGACACGTCTCAAATCATTTTGCAATCCTGCCTCCAGTTGCTCGTGTCAGCTGGACGCGCTGACCTTAAATCCCCATCCCATAATTCTGGGCGTGATAGTAACAGAGAGCAGTGTTATAAAGAAGCTGACGGCAATAAAAAAGAGTCTGTAAAAGACGCGGTTAAGCCATGATGCCTTGAATTTTTTTCACAGCCGATTCCAAACTGTGTCATATATCACTGCCAAACTGTGACATAACTCATTTGATGGTCAGATGGACACCTTCAATCTCTTTTTCACCCTTCAATTCTCTTTTATTTTCATTAATTGCCCCACACGAGAGTTTTTAAGGCGTTGGAGAATCTTGGATTCAGTCTTTTGTCTCAAACCGTAACTGTGCCATTGTGGCTGCGAGCTACTGTCCTCACTCAAAATGTGTGGGTGTTGCTCGAGCCTCACTCCAGAGCGTCGAGCACTTATTATCGATGGTTGGAAGCACGTTTCTATTTTGATAACAACATGTAGGTCTTCTTTACTCCCGGTGCACATGAAGTGGAACTACTTGGAAAATCAATAACTCGCATCTTCACCGTGGGCAACACAGATCAGTGTAAAGGTCACACGGACCGAGCATAAACATGCTGCATGTGCTCTTTTCCCGACACACTGTTGTGTAACATTAACGTGCACGCTCTGGAAAGTGTATTTATCAACACACGCCTGGTGTCTCGGAGAGTTATGAGCATCCCTGTCGCAACCCTGGAGGCATCACTGTGCCTCCTGCTAAAGGATGGAGCTGCCTGCATGTGACATTTACCCATCAACTGTCAGCCAACCGGAGGGGCGGAGAGCTGGGGGTGTGTCTGATGCTGCTCATCCGTCCATCCAGTATTAGAGCGCCACCCATCCATCCATCTATTCATCCATTCATCTATCCATACATTTGGTATTAGAACACAATCCATCTGTTCATCCATCCATTCATCCCACCATCCAGTATTAGAACACCATCCATCCATCCGTCCATCCATTCATCTATCCATCCATCCATCCATTCATCTATCCATCCATCCATCCATCCATCCATCCATCCATCTATCCATCCAGTAATCTATCCATATATTTGGTATTAGAACACAATCTATCCATCCATCCATCATGGACCTTTAACCAAAACCTAAATCTACATGTGGAGAGATCCAACTCTAACACAGGGAGAACATGCAAACTCCACACAGGGAGGCCCAGTCAGAACTGGGAATCAAACCAGCAGCCTTCCTGCTGTGAGACGAGGATGCCATCGCTGCTCCTGTGTGAAACTGCAGGTGGTTATTCCTCCAAATAAGAGCTGAAAGTCCAGAGAGTCGTTCCTAAAATGTCTAAATGGAACAAGAGCAACAGGTTACCGCCGCTTTTCTGCTCCAGCCTGAGAAGCGGGATGGTTTCCCAACACAGTTTTGGCTGAGTGGAGATGGCAGATCTGAATCTGACAACAAGATGATTCGCACATGTCCGTCTCTGCTGCTTCTGCTGCAACAATTAAACCGGTGCAAGTTAAGTTCAAACATCTCACATGTGTGAGGCTGAAGGAAATATAATCAAATAAATAGAGCACGAAAGTTCATTCCTCACCCCGCAGAGATGTTGCTGTGACAAAATGGCTTCAACTCCAAGGTCCACTAATTAACCTCTTTTCAGCTGATTATCTGCATGAATGAATGGAGCTGTCAGGAGCTGATGAAGGCCGTGAAAAATGGAGCTAGTAAATGAATCACAGTAATACCAACTAGTTAGAAATAAAGATTTTTGCTTCAACTTCAACTCCTGGTCATGTTTGATTCTGATGTTTATGCGAGTCAATTTAGTTCAACTCACTATAATTCTAGAAATGTGAAAATGCAATAAAAAGTAGCTATGTAATGCTCTGATCCTGATGAAAGGTGCAGTGTGCAGGGTTAGGCCTCGGTTCTCATTCTATAATGAAGAAAACTATTTGTGTAATCAAGGGATTAAACTCTCATAAACACATCAGCATAGTCATTTTATAGAGTCTCTTTTAAGAGAAATGGACATCAAATCTTTGCACTCAACCTTTAAGGTAGTGAGGGAACACTGTTTGCGCCATTGGCTTATTCGGACTATTCGCTCAGTCATGTTTATATCAGCATATCTGGAAAAGTATGAACATGTTCAGAGTTGAAACAGCGTCAACAACCGAAACCGCGACGTCAAAGCAACATGTGTCGCGCGCACGTGAGAAATAAATCTGGGAGTTTAGCAGCAACTTTAGAGGCGACAGTGTGATTAAAGGCCCCATTTGCTGAAGGACGGTCTGAACATGAAAGGAAGCTGCATCCCAGCCTTTCCAGCTCATGTGATTAGCTAATGAAACCAGAATTAATTACCCCGACAACCCCCAATTACCCCCGATAGCGATCGCCATCCATAAAACTGCTCCTCTAAAGGTCAGACCTGTGACTTTCCCCTTGGTCTTATCCACCAATCAAACTCACTGACACTGGGAATCTTCGTCTCTCCTCCCATCTCTTTACAAACTAATCTGCTGGCGATTAAACCCATGCGGCGGCTGCCGAGCGGAGCGGAGGCCGTCCGGGCGGCTGGAGGGAGTAAACGGCACAAACAACTCTTCCGTGTCCGACAACTTTCGAGTCCCTCACCTTGATGATGGCCTCCAGCTCCTCGGGGGGGACACAGGAGTGTCTGGCCAGGAAAGAGGCCTTCTCCATGGTGATGCTGGTCTTCTGGTGCCTCTCAAAGGGCATCTCCAGCGCCTTGAAGGCCAGGCCGCCGCAGACCAGGTAGAGGACCACCACGATGAACACGGCCAGCACCGTCTTCCACTTCATCACCGAGTGCAGGGCGGCCGCCGTGCCGTCGCAGCTGGCGTCCATGCTGGCCACCACGCTGGCGGAGCGGGAGGAGATGGAGAGGCGCGGCAGGGGACAGGGCCCGTTGGCCTTGGGGTCGCAGCCCATGGGGTTCTGCATGGTGGCCACGCTGGCCTGGACCAGACTGGACTTGGCCATGCCAGGCTGGACCTTTTTGGGGGGGACCAAGTTGGTCTGTACCGCCACTGGGAGGGAGAGAGAGAGAGAGAGAGAGAGAGAGAGAGAGAGAGAGAGGAGAGAGACAGAGGAGAGTTCATACATTTGTTGTCACAAGTTTTCATGACTATTTTTAGAAGGATTACAAAGAAAGTACTGATCTTATAATGAAACCTGATGGGAGGGTATATGACACAGGCCAAGAATGATATTTTCACTTTTGCCAATTTTGCGGTAAATTAGGATTTAGGCTAAGGGTTAGGGGTTAGTATTAAGACTAGGACTAATCCTGCCATAACCCTGCAAATTTTTGTTTCCATGACTGCTTATCTGTTTTTTTTTACTGATCTTATCATGAAACTTGATGGAAGAGCATTACATGAGTCAGGAAGTAAGATCCAAGAATGTTATTTTAACTTTTTAAAAAAAAATCTTTTTGAAATAAGTTAGGGGTTAGGCTATGGGCTAGGTTTAAGACTGAGACTAAGCCTGATTTACTGTCATGCCATTGATTCTCACCCATCTCTCAGTGATAAACAAAGTAAAAAGAGCCCCACTACTGATTCTGGATCAGCACCAAAACTGAATGGATTCCTCTTTGATGCACATCCCTTCCTTCCACCAGGTTTCATTGGACTCCATTCAGTGATTTTTGTGGAGTCCCGCTCACAGACAGACACCACTGACGCAAGCAAACACAAAGAAGTGAAAACACAGCCTCCATAGGAAACCCACTGTGAGTGGGTGCAGGTAAAAACCGCCAGTGTCTTCACTGCGGATAAAGATTACATTCACTTGATTGACTTTAATAGAAGGGTAAGTGACACTCTCAGTCATTGGATGGGTTTTTCTAATTAATGCTGATGTGCTGCGGCAGGTCATCCATGAAACCAGCGGCACCTCGGAGGCAGCCAAATTTAGATTCCTTTAATGTATACGGGGCATTTGATAAGCTATTCAGAGCGGCGGCCTTCAACCCCAACGCCACCCCCGCCCCCTCCCTTCCTCCCTCCCTCCCTCCCTCCCCGCTCGGATCGGAGAGCGTGGAGTGCATCGAAGTCACATGCAGGGCTGGCATCCACAATGATTTAACCCTCATTGGCAGGAGAATAAAATAGATTTGTTGGAGGGAGGCACGTTTTTCTGTAATGGGATGGCATCACTTATGGGATGTTTGAGGCAAAATACGCACACACGTGCACGCACATACGTCCGGAGACGCGCACTCCGCTGTGATGAGTCAAGGACGTCCGGGAAATGTATCATTCCCGGGTCCAGCGGTCGTGAATCTTGTTAGTTAATCCCTGCATCATGAGAGAATCAATAACAGCCAAGTGATGTCACCAGCTCCGG
>JAFBJT010106117.1:0-25299 GCA_016785325.1 Chascanopsetta lugubris | reverse complement strand
CGAGCGCTTGGGAGAATACCCTTCCGTCATCATTGACACACAAGAGGTGTTTGTCCACACCGGGCTCCAGTGGTGGAGGAACACGACGACCTCTGTGGAGCCGATCTGATGCAGATGTATGAAGGGCTCATTCTTGGGCATTGGAAGCAACACTTTCAGGTGCATTCAGGTGACTGATTAAACATTGATAGAAACATTGGTTAGTTGTGACAAAATAATGAAATGTATTTACCTGAACCTAACACGCTGGGACTTTTAGTTACAAGAAACAGTTTAAAGTCAAAGATTGAGTCTATGAGTGAACATAGCAGCAAGGCCCATGGAGCCAAAAGCTGTATCTGATACAATGAAAACAGTCTTAATAAGAGAATATGGTATGTAACCTATATTTGAAACAGGGGGAAAAGAAAACTGTGACGAGCATAATGTGGTTTCAGATTTCTGAGGCTGCGCCATTCATCTAAATTCCTTTTTCCGACTGCTGAGGCTGCTTCATATTGATTTGTGCAAATTAAATAAGGGCCCAAGTGGACGGCAGTGGCTTTTATCCGATACTATGTGATACTCTCTCTCTCTCTCTGTCTCTCTTTGTGCTTCCAACATGTCAGGACAAAAGCAAAGTCGAGTCAGTTTTCATCACTCTGACAGAAAAGGCACACAATATTTAGCATCTCAGTCCAATTGTGGTCTGAGCATGAGGGCAGACTTTGGATTCTGGCTCTGGTCAGGCTCTGAGCCCAGTTAGTCCCAGTGGCACAGGACAGGTTTCAGGCTTTTATCTCACCAGCTGAGCCAAAATCTAGAGTCAAGTCCAATGGATTAAGACGGCGAAAGACATCCGGTTAAAACAGAATTCAAAATAAAAGGGAATTAGGTGTGTCTCTGAGTATAATGGATATCCAAAAGTCAAAATATGGATAAAGCAGTAAAGAGTTGAATAAAGAGTGAACACCAGCCAAAATCCTCATATACCTCTTGGAAGCATGTGCCACATGTCGCAGAAAATGCTTCTTCTTCGCAGCAGGTGACAGACAACATGCATCTTTCAATGAGATGGTGACCAGGGGCCGTGTGCAAAGTGCAACACCACAAAGATAAACTGCAGAAATAAATAGATGACAAATAAATAAATGAACGTGCTCTCTCACACTGTATATAGTCAGTAACCCCACTCCTGTCAACTGTGTCATCACATATACCTCACCTGCTACTTGGCTTTCTCATGGTCAGATTCTTGAGATGCTTTAGTTCAGTTTTGAACTTGGGTGATTCATTGTTAAAACTGGGAGTAATCCAAGGTTTAAAAATAAAGCACTGAATTTGGAAAATAACCTGATAAGTAGTCTTTAAAGATATCTGGATTGAAATTCAAGGCCTTTGCAGTCACTAACAATATTGCCACGTTCACACCACAACAGTCACTTTTGCTCAAAGGCATTAGATAAAAGGCATGATTTTCCAAATCTTTACATAAAGGCATTTAAATCCTAGTGGCAGAGGGAGCAGTTTTGGGGTGTGATTCTGAATTACAGAATTCCTCTCGAGAAGCAGGACAAATAAAAGCAGCTGAGTGAGTGTTGTAGACTAACCATGAGGCGTTTTTGTTTTCAGAATTTGTTGATAGTAATGAAAACGTTTGGTTTCCAAATTGTGCCACCAATGGTTACACTCCACCTCTACTCCACCTCTGGTAGTTCTACAGATGTTAGCGACCACACAGTGTGTAGACGAGCTGAGTTATTGAATTTTCTTGGCAGCGTCTCTTTACGGTACTACACTTTGTAGACGGTCCCTAGGCTCCAGTGGATGCGCGTCGGTTTTCGGCTGCTGCGGATAAGAAACGGCGTTATTTCATATCTTTGCAGTAAAAACAAAACAAACCGAGGGTCTAGCTCCTTGTTTACCTTAGTACGTTTAAAACATGTGGTTTGACACGTTTTCGCTCCTGAGGTTTCGAACCCAAAAGTCCCAGTGTGTGCATTTCACGTGTAACTTCACTACTCGACTCCTAGTGGCGTAAAAGGGAATGTATACAGAGTAAAAAAAATAATAAACCTCGTGTTTTTCATTCATTGTCCCCCCCGGCACATAACAAAAATATAATATTGAGTTGACATTTAAAAGTTAATTGCATTTTAGACGGGGAAAAAATGATAGAAATAGTGAAAAGTGGAGTCTGACGCTGTTTTGGTGCCCCGAGATGCTGCTGAGGTTGATTCTTAATGACGTAAAAAGTAATAAGACATAAAGGAATCTACCAACCTTGCTCCAGGTCCCAGTTCACTTGTTTTCTCGGGTTTTCTATTGGAAATTTCATCTCGTCTGTTTTTTTGTTCTCCGCCAAAGCGCAGAGAAAGGGTGGTGGGTGCAGGTGAGGAAAAAAAAATAGAATAACAGTAAAAAAAAAATTAATTTAAAAAAGCCTAATCAGGAGGAATCCTTCCTCCACGTCTTCATTCCATCCTCACGTGGATTGTAAATGATACAGAGGAATAAAGGCATCACCAGAAAGAGCCGCATTGTCTGCTCCCTGCCTGCTCCTCTGCGCGCCCCCTCCCTCCTCCTCCTCCATTCACCACCTCGCTCGGACGCGTTCAGCTCGTCTGACACACTCGGCTACTTGCGAGAGCCCCTTTTGCCCGAGCCGCATCCTGCTGGACCAAACCACATCCCCACGCCGCAGGGGGCCAGTGGACCGGTCCGGAGCTCCGCTGCCCAGACCCGCAACTTTACGCACGCCGTTTACGCAGCATATAGGGACAAGCGAGGGGGAGGATGTGGGTGGAAGGAGAGGAAGAAGAAAGGATGCTCTCCTCCCTTTTTCTTCCTCAAAGCGCATGCATCCACCTGTTTTCTCATATCGTAACGGAGCTGGATGATATTAAGATTCATATGAATAATCAGCAAATACTCACTTTTGTGCCCCCTTTTTGTCTCCCAGGCGCAGGGTGTTATCCTCTCATGGTTGGGCGACCGGCAGCTGAGCACATGGTGCGATGTGGTTCCCCCAATTCAGAGGCAGACTGAGAGCATGACATCATTCACATGTATGGGAAGCCTGCGAGCAAGCAGGTCCATTATTTATGAGCTGGAGTCACCACTTCTTCTTTCATTCTCTCAGACCCTCTGCACATCCTGAACCAGTGGCTGAGCATTTCAATTCAGATTCACACACGATACAATGCACCTGTAGGTTTAACTGCATTATTAATGCTGGGATGTAAGAGATTTGAATGGCTACATTGTACTTTTTAGTCATTCATCCTTGATTTGTTTATATTTCTTTCTTATGTGATTGATTCCAACCCCTCCAGGCAGGATTGTTCCATTATTTCAATTGGGTTTTAATTGGACCTTAATAAGCCAATCATTTATACGAATGTACTTAATGATTAGAACAAATCCAAAAGTCAGATGCCAATGAGTGAAAAGTTTATATGTTGCACATATACAGTGAAAATATAAATTGAACGTTTTGAACCATACATCCACATAAAGTGCAATCAATATTCAATTTAAGCGCAAAAACAGACATTTGTCTAATACAGGAGGGATATTAATGACCTGATTACATTACATTGCATTGATTGCTCCAAGCAAGCCTTTATAGATTGTATTCATTCCATGTTCAATCAATAGACATGGGATTACAGACAGGAGAATGTAAAGAATTAGGGGAGGAACAAATAACGAGACAAAAATGAAATTACAGAGTCACAGAGAATGGCTAATAATGTTTCCTCTTAAAATAATCAGTGCAATAAAATGTGCTCGAGTGAGCATGTGGGCACATTGGCATTTGTGACATGTGCTCACACTTTATTACATTCATATTGCAATTGCCGGTATGTGTCACTTTTCAAAAATGAAAAAGTGAACAGCCCTTTTTTTTCAGACTGATGTGATGATGCTGTTTAAAAACTCTACATCACGCTCGCTGCCTGTGTCACACTCCAATAAAGTGACTCACAGTCCCCATGGCGAATGACGTGAGGGGTTAAAAGTTCGATTCAACAATAGAAGCAACAAGAGAATTAACAATATGTTGCCGTCAGAATGTTCCCATGAGCACCATGTACTCAGATTTTCACTCAGTCTTATTGTCTATTTTTCACACTGCAGTTTAAACCAGGCCACTGATGGTTGTGTTTTTCATGATAGTGGCACATGGCACACAGTCAGTTCATACTGAAGTAAGCAGATAGGAGACCAGCCATCTCATGGTTATTAATGAAGTCGGAGCATTTAGTGTGGACTGAGGGGCCCCGGGGAGCACGGATGGCACAGAAGTTGAATTCATAATCCAAGTTTTAGTTTAAAAAGGCATAACAACTATAGTTCAGTCCAAGCCGAGGATAACTTAACCACCATTGGCATAATGCAGATTACATGGGTGTGTATACAGCACAGGCTGAGGTTTATATATTCTGGGCTACCGCCTTTTATTTTAAGGACCGTGCTGATATACACATCAGTGACGAGGCTTTTTAACGATGTAAATATTGTGTGTATCCTTCAATGACGAGTCTGAATACTTCTTATGAAAAATCCACTCATTTGTATGACTTCCACTCTCACTGTCATGACTTATTCTAATGTCCCCGGTAATTTGAGGAAGGTCATTTGAATGTGGGGCCCTGGGAGAGATGATTTTAAATGACATTGAATTTCAAGTGTGACCCCATCTCCTTATTAATATTAGATCAAATTTTAACTATTGGATTTGGATAAAACTCAGTGCAAGCACAGGGAGGACGTGTCTGGGAGCGGCCACTGCACATGCCACCGCTTTTTATCACCACGAGGACAATATGGGGGCTGGCTTTTATTTTCCTGCAGTTTATGGGCCTCGCTGTGGCTCCACTCGCATCGCCCTGTCTGTCTAACGAACAAGCAGCGACTCTACAAAATACTCGGTCCACACCCAGAAATCCCACAGTGTATGGATAGGAATATATACAACTGTACACTTTATGCTCTTCATAGGTTATGTGCTGAAAATTGTGTGTTGATGGCTAACAATAGCTCTTCCAGTGGATCTACATTTTGGGATATAGCTAAATAAGACCATCTATTATCGTGAATAATAGATATGACATTGTATATAATACTTAATGGATATATATAGATTTTTTTATTTCAACTCACTTGAGCCATTATGTCATGCTATTTCACTTTCCTATGTCCTGTATCAGTAGTGTTTTTTTTTTTCTTTGTCTAAACTGGCCTGGGTGGTGGTGCACGCACGTACGTGATGACGTAGGCAGTCGTAGCAACCGGCATGGCGACCGAGAAGCTTCGCTCAGCGCCCAATCTGCTCATTAGCTCGTATTAGGTTATTAGCGTTACGTCGCTTTCCTATTCAACAGCATTAACATGTTTACAGGTGAACACCCGGCGGTCCGTGGGTGTAGTCGAGCTGTGGTGCCTCTACCCCGCCACATCGACGAGGAGAATGGGATACGCTGAGCAGAACTCTGCCATGGAGTCGAGATCGGGTATGCAAATGTTGTTAGCATGAGCTAGCCAACAGGCTAACTAATCAGCAGATGTAATCATATCCGAGTGGTGCTTTAGCAGCAACTTGAAGATAAACACCAACTGACAAGGTGTTAGGCGACTCATGTGACCAGCATTCATTTACACTAGTGTATACTGAACCGTTTGCTTTTGCTAATTGTCTCTTAAACTAAATAAGACCCTCCAGTTAACTTAACATGTGTAATGTGTTTATATGAAAGCATAACGTTTTCATGGTATCACCTTCTACAGGACTGAATCACTCTCAGTTACTTCAACTTGCATTAGAGAGGATAAATGCGTCATCATTTACTGTAAGTGTAAAAATGTGTTCCCGTATCAGGATGTCCATGTTCTTATGTCTTTTGTTTTAGGGAGCGTGTCATCCGGGCTGGGGAGCATCACTGGTGCGAGAGGGCAAAGCGTGAAAAACAGCCGTAAGTATTTACATGAGCTAATATCAGGAGAAATATGTTTGTACGAAAAGACTTTCATCCGACAGTGTCCTGTATTTTGTCCTGTGCCTTGCGTTTGCAGCTTTTTGCCCTCGCTCAGCCAGCAAGATGACACAGTCCATCATAAGAGAGCACATGATGTCTCATTATAAAAAGCTCTACTCGGCTAAAGGTGAAGCGCGAATACGCCGTGATGCCAACTGTGTCGTTCAGTATAACTCTGCTCCGTTATGCAGAAGGTGACACTAATCAATCTTACTTTCCCCCTGTTTTTCCTTAGCATCCATTGACGTCTCTGTACCCAAAAGCATGACCCATAGCATACGGTGTAAGTACTATGAATAATTAATAGTTCATTTTAGTTCCTCACCTCAAAATATATTCACCGTCTGGGTTATATTTAATGCATTGTATTTCTCATTGTCGCGCAGCGCGGTGACTCATTACACAAATCATTTGTTCAGATGGTTTGCCACTGCGTTGATGAAATCCCATTCTCTGTGCTCAACAACAGGATTACACATGGGTAGCTTCGTTTTAATGCCACCACTTTGCAAGAGTAGCTCGGGAAGACACTGGAACAGGCTGCGCTGTTAGTGCTTCAATAAGCAATAACATGATGTAGACAGTCATCACCTTTCTGCTCAGGATGAAAGCCATCCTCATCACTAATGGCTGCAGGCATGCTCCGTTGTTAATGCACCTCACTTGGCTCGCTTGCTCTGCTGATTCTCGTATACCTTGGACTCTAGCACACAGCCTTTCCCAGATCTCTTGGGGTTATTGAGAGTCATTCCAGGAAATGAGGTAAATCAGAGGGAAGGTTAAGGAGAAGTGAGGCCAACATTATTTCATAGAATAACCCAAAGCGATGTAAACGTCTCGCATTATAAGAAATGAAACTTGGTCGGAAAACAAAATATACAGTCGGTGATCATTGATGCGGGATATAATATTTCTTTAAATAGACTTAATCTGCATTCCTCATCTGTGTGCAGATAAGGACCAGATTCGTCAGGAGCGCTTAAGGCAAGGGGGTCGTCCTCAGTCTGCCCGTTCTCTCTCACAGAATAATAGGCCAGCTTCATGCTCCTCGGTCCAGGTGAGACATCGAGATAGTGTGTGAGGAAGTGGTGTGTGTGTGTGTGGCATTGTTTAGTTGAAAGAAAACTTCTCATGCAACATCCCCCTTCATCTTTTATACAACATGCAATATCTGAGTCAAACAAGTGTTGTGCTTTTCAGAGTAGCTCATCCATGGAGTATGACGACAACGTGTACCTCAACTCGAGGAGGTCCATGATCTTCAGCCCAAGGTTCAGCACCTCTTTTCATGCGAAGGAGATTGTTTACCAGTCTTCTAAAGGGGAGCATTGTCAGCATGTTCACTCAACGTCGGAGCTGAAACTCTCCAGCCTCAAGTCAGATTTGTGCAGAAAGCAGTCGGCGTGTTCACTGGCTGCCTCAGGGGGTCAGTATTGCTACAAGACTTTCCAGGATCCTGTCCAGAAGACGTATAGTGGAGACTTGCTCCAGACACATTCACAGCACTTTACCGAGAGCAAACCTTTTACCCCCAAGACCCTGAAGTCAGACAAGAGCTCATACCTGGAGAAATATCGCTACTACAGAGCACCGCAAAAGAAACAGGCACAGAGCACCAAGGAGACAAATCACAGAAGGTATTTACCAAACACCTCTGAGTCTCAGTGTTTAGTAGATAATGTAATCAGCATATGTAGCATGCATATAATGATGTATACTTAATATGTATCTTCACTTGTGTGTCTTTAATGCAGCACAAAGACCAAGGAACAGAGCTTTGATCAGCAGTCTCAGGTAATTTCGATGATTAAAGTAGATTTTTTTTAACATGTTTTTATTTGTTCAAGAGCATTGTTTTTTTTATTGCGATTCCATATTAAAGATCAAATTACGACATGGAAGCTAAAATAAGTACCGGTATGTGATCATTTTAAATTCCTGTTTGTTTTACAGGGATTTTCTACAGAGCACGGGTGGTCAGAGGACGAGTTCAGTGGTACATATTTATTCGACCTTAGGCAACAAAGTCGATTTAACAAGAGCAGAGAGAATCTTCTGTTTGACAGCTCATCTGGGTTAGTCCGGGAATGATTTTATTGTTCATCTGTTAAAATCACGTCTTGTTTGTTTTTTGTGCAAACATATTGTAAAATGATTTCACTTGCATTTTGTAGGTTCTTAACAGAGGGCACGAAATCTCAAACTATGAAGAAAGTATCTGCAGAGTGAGTGATATTATCCTCCGATTGCGCCGCTTCTAATTCACTTTAGTGAATCTTATAAACTTAAACTGTACTAAAAACTCAGAAATATATATTTTCAAATAATTTTCCTTTGTTTGTTGACAGGGAAGAAGAACTTATGTACCTTGAGTTTATTTCTGCTGTTACAGAGGACATCCTGTCCAGGGGGCATATCTCTGATAGGTTTGTAGAACATGTGTACACACAATTAAACAGTAGTTTGTGCCTTTTACAACCTCCCGAGTCATTACTGTGCTGTACATGTCCATCTGCTAGGGTCGTGGATCGAGTGATGAAGCATCATGTTGACATGAATCGGCAGAAGCTTGATGAAGTGAGTTTGCATATTAGGCTGCATGTGAGTTATGTTTAGGAGGTCTTGAGGGGGAAGAAATGAAGCCTCTTGATCTTTTCCTCTGCTTGTTTTAGGGTAAAATGCGCCACCTTCTGGAAGTTCTCCGAAAAGACTTTGAAGAACCCATCAACACGTCCTCGTCCTCGGTAGAGCTTGAAAAGAAAGAGTATGATCTGCTCGACTCACTTCTGCCGTATCTGGAATCGGGGGGGAAACGAAAGAAGAGTAGAGGAGTAAATAAAAAGCTCCCCCACACGTCACTGATCCAAAACTCACCAGATTCCACTGATGCCTCGTCAGTGTCTGAATGTGTACATCCGGCCGAGAGAACTTCCACTCCAACAAAAACAAATGAAAAGGACGAGGATGGGGACGATGAAGAAAAGTGCACTGGGTCTCCTCTGCTCAGTGAGAATGTTTCGGGCGTCAGTGAAGAGACGGACAACCAGCACAATCAATCACATACAAGTAATGAAGAAGTCCACAATGAAAACCAGGAACACACCTCTGTAGCCAGTGATGAGGAATCTAATCAAGCAGAAGTTAGTCAGGACGGAGAGAAAGTGCTTGAAGATCTGGGAAGACGGTTCTCTGAATCACTTCACCTGTCCAGCGACACCAGTTGTCACGACACTGAGACTGCGCATCAGCCACAAGGAAACACAACTGCTTCTGACAGTGACGATGAGTTCTGAGTTTTTCTACATTCAGGGATTAAAAGTTCTTACTTTTTCAAAGACCAAATGAGATAAATGTATTATTTTCTGAAAAATAGTTTTGTACGTGTGACTTTTCACTGTTTGAATTTCCCCCCTCTGAAAACTCTTTGAATATGTGTGGTTTGATGTTCCTTTTTCAAAGCAAACTAGATAGCGATTTGCTGTGTCACAGGGGATAGTAGGTAGCACTACACTGGCGTCAGATGTGTGGAATATGTTAGATGCATCCTGTAGTAGATTGAGTTTGGTTTGCAGTTTGTCTGGTGAATATCAATAGCTGTGTAGCGTCCCTCCAAGATTGTCAGGTTTCTGGAAAAGATACTCTGCTATGAATATGTTTCTATTTTCAGTGTGGTTTTACTTGACTTAAGCCTCCGACATGTAGCACAATCTCACCAGAATGTGTCTTTGCAGCTGCAATAAATTTTATACTCTTCAGTGAGTATGCTTGCATTTGATTATTTAAAGATTCAGTGTATACGATTTAGGTTGGTAGAGATTGAATATGATATAATTCACTTTTGAATAAGTAGAATTGTTGTTTTCATGACAGTGAAGCCCTTTTGATTTACTGGGAGTGAGGCCTCTCTATGAAGGCTTCTACATTGCAACACCATGTTTTTGCAGTAACCCAGAATGAAGAATTAAATGTATATTAAATTCATAAGAATGATGAGCATTGTATAGATTAACAAACAAGCATTTATAGTTAGTATACTTTATATTCAATTTCTGCCAGTAGAAATCAAGACCGTTTCACTTAATTCTGTCACATTGCACATTTAATGATGGATCCTATTCCAACAAGTAAAAAAAAAAATAAAGCTTGTTGATTCGTTTATAGGATAGTTGTGTGTCAAAGATTACAGCTGTCAGCCGATGTAAAAGGTAAATAGACAGGTCAGCGGCCACAGGCAGCTGTCCCATTTCTGGCATTTACACTGGCCGGCATTCCAGCTGTCTGATGTCATGACTCATAAAACCCGAGTGTATTCTTCCGCCAATGCGGGCACTAGAATATATTTTTCATCCTTCTCTTTCTGTAGAAAAAATATGCAATTTTATTGACGTTGATTTATCGTGACTGTGAATCATACTCTGTGGTATTTTCGGTGACATATGGCTTCCACAGACCAAAGAAATACCAAAAATATAGGTCCGCGCATGTAGACGGAATACACTTGTTGCTCCTGCTATCCCAGGAAGCGAAACACGCTTGGAACTTGAGAGAAGTGCTGGAGCTGGGCAGGAGGCATGGAGAGCTGTAGCGATACTGCTGGTCCACAAACACACTGCAGGCAAGTTAGCTTATTCTATTCTTACTTAGCAGCATTCACATTTAGTAATGTATTTACCTGAATGGCGGATTCACCAGAGGAATGAATCCCGGCTGAACTGTTAGCTAAGCATCCGACGGACAGTGTTTATTCGGTCCAAAATATTTACCGGCGACGTCAGCTTCCCCAGGGGTGTCGTCTACTTGCTGGAACGGACATTTGCACGCTAGCGGCTAAGCTAATTGGAGTTGTGGTTTACTTTATTAGTTACTTGGAAAATTCATAATAAACAGTCTCTAGGTGAAATGTGCGAACAGCTTTCAAAGATGTACGTGAATGCAATTCTAACGTAAGCTACGTTGTAATGGAGTTTTAGAAATTGAAATATGTTAAGTCCACGACTACGGGGATTTTATTTGTTGTTTGCTGCGTATTCAAACAGGTTGTTGTCAAGTCTGAATGCAGTTATTCCTTGGCATGGGATTAATTTCAACCACAACCCTGAGGAAAATGGCTGAAAACCTTTATAGTTAGCATTTATTTCTCATACTAAACACTCTACCCTGGCATATTTTCAAAGTGAATTGTTTTTGTTTTGGGTTGTTTGAAAGGTCCAGTTGTCAAAATGAATTGATTTGTTATGAAAGGTTTTAAAGGTCCAGTGTGTAAGATTTAGGTGGGATGGTTTCCTTTTCTAACGGTATAAACTGGATTGAGATGATTACAAAAAAATGTGAGCACCTGTTCATGAATTCTTGTTGTCATTGCCCCAAAACAATTGATATTTACATTTCAAGCGGGCCTCCACCTCCCCATGCATATTTTACTATATCTTAGAATTAACAAATGAAAACCTTTTGAATTTTACTTTTCAACAGCACCATACCACCTAATTTCTCTGGATAGCCGTAAAAACTATAAAGTGTTCCTATATAAGATAAGATAAACTGTGGAAATACTTTCTAACTCTTTTTCACTGGACCTTAAATGAAGTTGGATCATTTGCAATATTTTAAAGTTAGAGTACTATTCTGGAAATGTATTATTCAGGAAGATTACTTCATCAAAGCAGATGTGTTTACTATTTTTTTAATGGTTGCTCTGACCAATACAGCTCGACCATATTTGTATGCATTCTCCATTACATTTACTTTATGCTGACCTTTGTTTATTCCAGTAGTTTTTACTTATTTTGACTGTCTTTTTCAGATCTCCATGTTGATAATGAGCCTGCTTATATTCACCAAAGTTTTGAGAGGACACAGAGGAGGATAATCTCCCCAGGACCAAGGGATCTCCCCCTTGCCCACCCCCTGAGGAAGTGTGAAACATGCCCTTGCCATTTGGCCTAAAACTCAAAAGGACCAGAAGGTATACGGTTTCAAGCAAGAGCTGTCTTGTCACTCGGATCCAGCAGCTCAATGGAGAGTTTGTTGAGCTCACGCTGTCAGTGGAGAGCACTGGGCAGGAATGTTTGGAAGCAGTTGCCCAGAGACTCGAGTTAAGAGAGGTATGTGTGTGCTTTCTGCAAATACAGGTGCTGATTGTTCTCTTGGACAGATGTTATCAGATTTTCCATCAGCAAGAAATTGTTGTTGGTCAGTTGTTGTTTTTTTCCTTTTTTTGTTTGTCCTCTTGACACATTCCTACCTGGGATGACAAAAACCAAGATAATCAGTTTGTCACTGTTTACTCTCATGGTGTAATATGTGTGTCACATAGGGCGGATTTATTTAAGATCAATTTACTCTGTATTGTGCAATTATATGTTTGCAACAAACATATGACAAAGATAGGCTTGCAGGCTGTTGCAACTTTACATGGAAATATGTGTTGAGGAGTGCTGCGACCTGCAAGTATTTAGATAATAAATGTATTATATTATTAGCATTTCTACAACAAATGAAACTTTCCTACAACAGTGTAGCTCAGTGCAGTTTTTGCCCACACCAACTCCTACTGGTGCTGTTGGGCAGGAGAGGACGGGCCAACTTTGACTGTTGTGTTTTCAAACCCCAGCAGCTGAATCTTGCATTTTATACTTCTAACACAACATAACTAAAATAGAATGAAGATCAAATAGAAAGACCCTAACTCTCCCATGTGCCTTTGCACGCCTGCTGACAAATTAGAACGACCATGACCACAGTGGCATGTCATTGACTGAAGTGGGTGCTAACTTGTGCAACGCTGTTGCATTGTGCAGCAAAGCTTCATTTGTCAACATCCATCTTAGTGCTTGTGACAGACTAACTGCCTTTACAAAAAATACTGAAATTTAATTTATATAAAATCATAGGCAGTGTCCAGTCGGAGATTTTGGATATTCAACAGTAATATTCTCCGAAACAAGAAACTTATGTGATCTTTGTCCACTCAGATTTTACTCACAGTCATGCTCTGATGCTTTCTTTTGTATGTATATGGCTGCAGTTTCACTGACAAGTAGATGTTTGTCTCTGTTTGAGTGTGGCTGCAAATTACAATAGTGCTCTTTTAGCTAAATTATCTCTCGGAGTCAGAAAGTCCACAGGGGTTACTTCTCTTCCCAGTGTTTATTGTTAGATGTTGAGACAGTCACAAGACTGAACAGTGAGTGCGCACATCCTGTAAATCTAGAAACGTTTGTAGTGGTTTCATTTCAAGGTCTGTATTACATGATGTTTCCGATGCAGTTTGGACAAATGAAAGCCACTTTTGTACTTGAAATAAGTACGGAAATGGTTCACTTCGTTAGTCATGTGTTCTCAAAGTACATATTTAGATTTTTGTTGTTTGAATGTGTTGAATATTTCAGGCATATTATAGTTGCTAATGATCCTGTCAAGGTTCATTGTACAGTATGTTAGGTTTGGTGGTATGTAGTGGGCAAATTGCAGCTGCACATCCCTCAGCCTTCCATTCCAAGTGTTAGAGAGAACCCATGGCGTAATGTGTAAGAGACCTTTTTCTAAATGCACTTTGCTTCAATGAAAATGTCATTCACAGAATGCTAAATGTGTTTGTCTGCTTCTTTTTATAGATAACATACTTCAGCCTGTGGTACTTCAACAAGCAGAACCAGCAGAGATGGATCGATCTGGAGAAGCCACTGAAAAAGCAGCTGGACAAGTATGGGCTGGAGCCCACTGTTTACTTTGGAGTTGTGTTTTATATACCCAGCGTCGCCCAACTTCAGCAGGAGATCACAAGGTGAAGCTTCATCAGTGACACGAGATGCCTTATCTGAACCACTTATGACATTAGCCTGGTAAAACTGAGTCTCCAAGAAAACCAGTCAAACGTCATCAATCAGGCATTTTCCATTCTCTACATTTGCCCAATTGTTTACCCAATTGGAACTCCTAAAGTAGAGATGTTGTCCCGTATTTGAGCCTTTTCCATAACTGAATGAACTTCTTGTCTGCTCACCACTCAACTGCTCTGCTCTGTCCCCACAGATATCAGTATTACCTCCAACTGAAGAAGGATGTCCTGGAGGGAAAAATCCAGTGCACACTGGAGCAAGCTATACATTTAGCCAGCCTGGCAGTGCAAGGTAATGTCAGTGCATAATAGAGTAATAAAGGGTTGGCAGTTACTCAGACAACATGTCATTGCACTGGTTCCTGCTCTATAAAGAAAATGTCATTTTTGCATTATGCATGATTTTGAAATGCGTATGTGAGCGTTAGATGTAAAAAGGCAAATGTAAGGCTATAATTGAACAATACCAAATTTACTAAGTGATGGAAGCAAATTTAGTTTTGTGTTTTAGGACTAAGAGAAGCTGCAGAGCCCAGAGTGGTGTTTCATGGTGTGAATCAGTTCACTGCTAGAAAGTCACATACACCCTAATTAATTGAGCAATTCCATGGTCATTATTTACACATCACAAGTGTATAAATCACAGCGAAACACATGCTGAATCACTTCTTTCGTCACTTGTACAAAAATGTTGTCAGATGTTTTTTTGTACTTGTTTGTCATTAGTAGGGTGGTAAAAATATGGCTTTAATTGTGATGTTCCTTAATCAAAGCATGGGAGAAATGTTCTCTTTCACATTCGTGAAGGAATTTGATTCTTGAGGCTGATTTGATTTCACACATTCAGTGTCTTGTTTTAAATGTCTGCAGCTGTACAGAGCAGTAGAGACCTCTCTAACAGAAGTTGTGTGTGTGTCTGTGTGTGTGAGGGTGAGGGTGTGTATGCATGAGTCTGGAACATTTTTGCATGAGCTCCAGCTCAACACATCCTCCCACTCCTGCCCATCCAAAAGAATCTCAAACCCTGCTGGCAAAGTTATATCAGGCACTGCAGCTCACTGACCTGGGTGTTAGCATAGCAGAGCTGCTGAGATCACTTACTGTTGCAGCCATGTTGAAATAGCCAGCCTGCTGCATGTAGCTTGTAAAAAAAAAAAAAAACCTTCTTGCACATGCTCTTACGATTTAGCCATCGCCTAGGTTGTCTTGCAAACTGGTATGTGTGAATTTGTGCTGTAAATAAATTGGTGTAGCTTTTACTTTTGTGTCCCTGTCTGGGATATTTTAGAATGAAGGGCACTTGTAGCTATTGGGTACAGCTGATGCATTGGATACTCAAGATATTTAAGAGTGTTCGCCAGCAGGCGGCCCAGGGCTGTGACAGTTTTGGTCTTCTACGTTGTCAGACTCTGAAGCAATTCCTGTCCATAACAAATGAGCCGCTCCTCTCCTAAAATTAGTCCATCTGGTCATCACACACTAGCTTTTCTGAAGGCATTGCACCCCCCTATGATTCCTGAATGTCTTGGATGTGTGCTTTGTCTCGTCCTAAAAGTAGAATTGGACATGTAATATGATTTCTGTCAAGGGGTTGTGTCAGGTATGGTATGTTGTGCTGCATTAAATCACTGACTGTATCTTTCTTAATGCACACAGCCGACTTTGGAGACTTCAATCGATATGACTCCCAGGAGTTCCTTCAGAAGTTTGTGCTGTTCCCGATTGTAAGCATTTAGTTTTGAATTTTCTGCATGTATGTATATTGAGAATGATTTCTTATTCATGTTTCATACTAACCCGGTCTGTCTTTGCAGGACTGGATTCAGGATGAGCGAGTACTGGAGGAGGCAACACAGAAAGTGGCTCTGCTGTATCAGTCCCAAAGGTGAGCAGGGTTCTCTCAATTCATGATTCGTCTTTTCTTTTATTGGTACTCAATGGTTGATTCTTGTGAATTTCTTTTTGGTCCTCTGTAGGGGTTTGTCTGCACCAGAGGCAGAGATGTTATACATGCAGGAGGTGGAAAAAATGGAAGGTTATGGCCAGGAGAGCTATCAAGCCAAGGTAGGTCTACAAAAGCCAGCATAAACCTTTAAATAAAGAACTACTTTGCTAGATTCACTTACCCAAAGATGGCTCTTTAAATCCTTTTTTTCTCTTAACTACAACAGGACAGCACGGGCACAGATGTCACGATTGGCTCTTGCCTTGATGGCATCTTTGTCAAGCACAAAAACGGAAGGCCGCTTCTTTTATTCAGGTAAAACTAGTTTGAAAACATTTGTTTCTGTGGTCAGTCGAAGAGATGTGATCCACTTCTTGGTTGGAAGAGTTGAATAAAATCTTTGTCAGTTAACTTGTGACTCAGCAGTGATTACATTGAATCGGATGATTCTGTCTGTATAGGTTGAGTTTTTAGGCGAGGCCTGTAGCTATTATTGGATTAGCTTGCCTCCTGTAATGTTTCATAACGCTCTGTAGACCTGAATGTGGCTCAGAGGAAATGAGTCAGGTACTCGTACTGTAGCTGATAAGGATTGTGGGTGCTTAATTTGTCTGTCCCATGAGTGAGTAAACCAACATTCTTGTCCCAGACTGAACTGTCTATGTACATACCATTACCAGCACCAGACACCCTTTGGTCGACTCACTCGTGAGTTTTTATTATAAATTGTTGAAGCAGACAGTCTCTCTAAATCAATGCTGAGGTTTTGGGACCACCATGACATCATGTGCTCTCTTTTCTTCTTCTGCTGTAATTGGCCGCGTAGGTGGAATGAAATCAACAACATGAGTCACAACAGGTCCTTCTTCGCCCTTGAGCTCGCCAACAGAGAGGAGAGTGTTCAGTTCCAGACCGTAAGTCTCTACAGCCATTACACCCTCTCCTTTCTCTCCCCATCCCAGGGGACATTGGGATCTCTGATTATCTTTAGAAAAACTTGGTAATGGCCTTTGTGGTGGAGATTATCATCAGCCAGTCTTAACAGTGCACCTGTGTGTTTATGTGTGCATGTGGGTGGCTATGATTGTTTGGGAATGAGTGGGTCGTAAAGTCACATACCGTTAGCAAGGACTCAGTGTAGAAGTATGTGAGGGAATACACAGGTGCTTTTATCTGAGTGCGGTCTTCAACTCGGCTACTCGGTTCTGCAAACTAAATTCAGCCAATGATTTTCACAGGGTCTTAAAAATCCTAAAAATGGATAAATCAAAGCTAATTAAAATCATATTTTTAGGTCTTTTTAAAGTCTAATAAGTCTAAAGAGATCAGTAAATCTTTTTGTAGGTCCGGACGCTCAGTTTTGTTTTTAGGTTTCTTTAAAGGTAAAGTATGCAGGATTGTTCGTTGTCAAAGACCAGTCAAAGTTTGCTGCTGCTCCCCTGCCTAACATCGTGAGCAGAACTTATTTACTGTAAGCTACACTACTGCAGGAACATTCCATCTGTTGTAGAAATGCTTATGCGTTAGCTTGCTAATTAGGCTAACCACCAACACTTGAACCAAGCACCAAGGCTTTCAGTCTTTGTGGTATTAAAATGTCCAACATAGATTTTTTTTTACTGCAGAAACCCAGAATCCCTACATGTGGTCTAATTCTATCCACAGCTAATTGTTTTCTGCTTTTTTTTCACGTAGGAAGACATGGAAACCTCCAAATATGTGTGCCGGATGTGCCTGGCCAGACTCAAGTTTTATAAGATTAACAAGAGTAGCCTGTAAGTGTTCTTCTCTTTTCCTCCCGCTCTTCTTTTAACACGTCTAGCCCAGTTCCTGTCTCTTTGTTCCCTGTCGTCTCGTGCATGTCCCTCCTCTTTCCCTGCGGTGTTGCCTTCTCTGCTTCACCTCTTCCCTCCTCTTCCCCTCTCTCCTTCAGAGAGGAGTGTGACCCCCTGCCTTCTGAGGGCTCCCAGAAGTCCCTCCTCACTCTATCCTTTCCTCGCTTTCCAATGCTCTCTCGTCCCTCTCTTCCTTCTAATAAGGGGTGAGCAACACAGTCAGCCACCGCCTACTGTATACTTATGGGATCAGGTGCCAACACCCATCCCCTTGGGACTGGGCCTAACTGTAGCAGCAGCAAACATACTCCTTGTGTTGGAAGTGGGCATTTGACTCAAAGCATACATGTAGAAAAACCTATGGTAGCCTTCAGTTATCACAAATACTCAAACAGATGGTAAGTTTTTCCATTCTGGCAACATGTGAGAGAGAGAGAGAGGACTCATCAGGACGTCATAAAACATCAATACAAATATTTTATATGCCATTTCTGGCAATCATAATAAAAAAAGGCAATAATTGTACCAAAATCTGACTCTCTGGACATGAAATATGCAAAGATCTAACATATTTTCTTAAGCGCAAATTGAAATTGATTGCAGTATACTCATTGCTTGCAATAAATGTGATGGCTTTCCACTTGTTTTGACTCTCAATTGTGCACACATCTCCTTTTTTGACCCATTTTTGTTTCCCTCACAGCCAAACCCAGCCCACAGTTGTGAACCCAGTCAGACGGAGATCCTCAACAAGAATATCTCTGGTAATGTCAATGCACATTTGCACAATGCGCTTTAAAAAATGTCTAGTTTGCCCTGAACAGTATTTTAAACAACCCGCATCCTTTTTTGTTGATTTACAGCCAAAGCCTCAGGCCTACATGATGCCACCCCCCCAAATGCACTACAATGGCCATTTCACAGAGCCTTACACATCATCACAGGGTAATTGATTAAACGATTCCTCCAATATTTTTGCACTGATGCCTGCTCTGTGTGCTGCTAAATGTTATTCTGATTGTGCACTCATCTTGTCATATCTTCACTCTCACAGACAACCTATACATGAACAGCCAGAACGGTTACTACTACCACTCTCAGACCAGCCTGGACTGCCCTCCACTGGAATACAGCAGCGGGGGGCGTTTACGTAACGGCAGCGTGTACAGCGCCCACAGCACCAGCTCTCTGACCAATCCTCAGCACTACCTTCAGCCCTCGCCAATGTCGTCCAACCCCTCCATCACCAGTGATATCACCAGGCCAGACTATGTCCCCTCTCATCGCCACAGTGCTCTCATACCACCCTCTTACCGGGCCACTCCTGATTACGAGACCGTCATGCGTCAGAAGACCCGAGCAGTGGGAGGAGGGATGGTTCTGTCGCAAGAACACCGGCAGAGCCACTCCATGAGAAACCTGAATATCGGAAACTCTTACGCTTACAGCAGACCAGACCCTCTAGTTTACAGCCAGCCAGAGATAAGGGGGGAGCATGGCGGAGCTGGCCAACACCACCACTATCCCTTCCATCTGGGCTCCAGCTTCCACAGCCCCTCTCCATATCCCTACCCTGCAGAGCGGAGGCCCGTAGTGGGGGCGGTTAGTGTCCCCGAGCTCACTAACGTCCAGTTACAGCAAGCTCAGGAGTATCCAGCCCCCAACATCATGAGAACACAAGTGTACCGACCACCTCCCCCCTACCCATACGCCCACCCTCGACCAGCAAACAGCACGCCGGACCTGTCCCGCCACCTGTACGTCAGTAGCAGCAACCCAGACCTCATCATCACAAGGCGCGTGCACCACTCGGTGCAGACCTTCCAGGAGGACAGTCTGCCCGTGGCTCACTCTCTGCAGGAGGTGTCGGAGCCTCTTTTCAGCGGACCCCCACACAGACACCCATACCACGTTCAGAAGCGCAACTCCATTGAGATCGCAGGATTAGCCCACAGTCTCGAGGGGATGCGAGTCAAGGAGCGGACCGTGTCCTCCTCAGCGGCCGAAACCGCCACGCCGCCTCCCGTCCTGCATGACAGTCGCTCTCAGGGCTCACAGCTCAACGTCTTCTTGGAGCGAACAAAGACGGAGAACCGGAGTGAGATTAAGGAGGATGTACAGTATGGGCACAAGAAGTCACTTTCCGACGCCACCATGCTGGTTCACAGCAGTGGCGAGGAAGAGGAGTTTGAGGATGACAGTGGACGGTACACACCGCTGTCTCAGGGCGCAATCACAGCAATGGTTCCTGAGCAGCAGCAGATGCCCCAGCAGCATCACAGCCTGACATCTCTCTCCTCCCTGCCAACTCAGCAACAGACTCCCGTAGAGCCTCCTCCCGCGTATCCGATTGGCTCTTCCCTTGACCCCTCCATTACTGGCTCCATGACGTACAAGGTTCACCCCTTGATCCAGGAGGTTGAGCCTCTGTACCTGCTGCAGGAATTACGACAGCCCAGGATCATGCCATCGGTCTCGGAGGGAGATCTGAGCGCTCAGGCCAAACCGAAGAATAAAATGGACTTCAAGAAGAGACCTGTGTCCGATGTGCCACCTGGGAAGAAAACAGTGGAAGGTCTGCCCCCTCCGGTGAGTCACGTTCTTCTTATTGCGAATGTTTTTTCTTCAGTGCGAATCAGCTAATATATGGATGTAGTCGGTACATTTCAAGGTGACTCGTTTAAAAAAAAATAATAATAAAAAAAAAATAAGGAATGGGTCAATATTTTTGTTTTCAATATATCTCTACTGGGTTCACAACATATTACATCTTTTAGTATCATTTAACCTACAAGGCATTTTGTTGTACAACTAATAGTTAAAGATCTGTGAAAAGACACGCGTCTCTTAGCTTTCAAGTGCATTTCCAGGTGTACGCATTTTTTTTTTTTTTCCCTAGCAACGATTCTCCGCCTGGAGTCAAGATCGCCACATTGTATGCATACAGAAAGCATTTGCAGGCACCTTCTGTAGCTGACTGACGTCAACTCACTCACTTTGACACATAGAGAACGAATGTTGTTCAGCCACCTCTGCAAACCAGACGGGCGACATTCCCCTCAGAGAGCTCGCTGTCACTCCCCTCGTCTACCTGATCCCTTTCCCTCTGTGATCTCCGCACACATTCATCTGTACCTTTTCTCTGTCTCCACAATGTCGTGTCACAAGGGTACGAAGAAGACGGCGAGGTCAGAGGTGAAGAAAATGGGCCCACTGAAAGCGGCCAAGCTCAACGGCCTGTCGGTGTCCAGGCAGCCAATGTTTGACGAGATCAAGGACGACCCGGAGCGAGCGTCCAATGATGAGAGGGTAGGTCCTCTGTCATTTTAACCTAACAGACTTTTTGATTGCTGTGATATTGAAATGAGGCGGTCAGAGTCAATGAGAGCGGGTGAGATTATTACTGATAATCTCGATAACCTTGATGTGTGCAGGAAGGAAACTCATACCGCATTGCTTAGTTTGTTGTGTTAGGAATCACATGGTTGCTGCTGTTTGGTCATGACTACTACATAAACAAGAGATTTTGCCCTGACTACTGATCAGCATTATTGATCACTATGTTTTCAGCTTTGATAGTGTGAAGATGTATTCCTGACACTTGAAAATATATGGCCTCTTTACTTCTGCCACTGATAAGGTCAATAGATCACTGGACCATCATTCTGCATATCAACTGTTGTCTTGACTGATATGTTATTAATTTTTGGGGGGTTTGAAACGGCAGATAAAATTTAAACCCATTGTTTTCCGCATCACTTTGTCAACACAAATTACTGCAGTCTTTACCTGAACAGAAAGTAAAACTGCCGTAACAGAAAGTGAATGAGTAGGTTGTATTGTATTGTTTCTGTGCTACTTTAAAGTCGATGGAAATTGGTAGACGTAATGTTTGAAATACACTGAGTGAGTCAGGATGGACCCAGCTCACGTAAATAAGCACAAGTTTGTGAATGAAGACAGTGCGATGCCTGATGCCAGAGTGTTTACATTTTCAGTGCAAGTTGTTGGAGCAGCACATGGATCAGGGCGAGCTGCTAAAAGAATACGAGAGAATCCCAAAGCGTCCGGGGGGGGAGTTCTCCATCGCCCAGCTGCCGGAGAGCGGAGACAAGAATCGCTTTCAGGACGTCCTGCCCTACGACCACAACCGAGTGGAGCTGGTTCCCACTAAAGAGAACAACACGGGCTACATCAACGCATCGCATATCAGGGTGAGCCGGGCTGAGATGCTTCACATCATGGGAAGCCACCTTTGCATTCTGTTGATGATGATTATTTTGTCCGTTTAAACAACTCGGGTAATGAAAGACAGTCACACATTTTTTTTAATAGACATATTAGCAGTTTAAATTCTGTGAATAATATTCAGCACTACAATGAAAATGTTACAAACATTTAGGTCACCTTTCTCTATTATATAATTTAAAGTAATGACTAATAATCATAGTCTTTATGGAACAGAATATGTCGCAGCACCCTGTGTTGTGTGATTGCGTCAGCACTGTGCTTAAGGACATGTAAGTACAGTAAATCAGTCTGGAGGGGGAAAAGTCACTGAACAACAGAAAGTCAGAGGTTCATCCTACAGCAACGTTTTACCCAAAACATTAGAAGAGCAGAACAACATGCAGGCTTCACACATGACGACAGACCAGCACACGTAACAATGGTCTTTATAATGCTATTGTAATATATACATTTTTTACTATGAGTGGTATGAATTGTCGCAACATGAAAATAGGAAAACACAATTAATTGAGGCATTGCAACGTCAGCGGCTGCATGGGACTAATTTAGCAAAACAATATCTGGTATCAGCCGGATCTCCGCGTCCTCCTGCTCATCTCAAATAAGGCCGGAATAACCCCATGATTATGACCTGGACCGCAGTCTACCACCAGGTGGCGATCGAGACACTGATATTTGTTGAAAACCACTGGTCTCGTGTCTCCTCAGGTACCAGTGGCAGGACAGGAATGGAGCTACATCGCGTCGCAGGGTCCCCTGTCGAGCACGTGTCAGGACTTCTGGCAGATGGTGTGGGAGCAGGGCGTCTCCATCATCGGGATGGTGACTGCCGAGGAGGTGTGTTATATTTCATACTCGCAGCTCCACGCATTTTTTCGTTTTTTAAATGTCGCTCCCTGAGGCTGACCTTTCCTTGTCTCCCCCCCTCCCCCCCTTGCAGGAGGGCGGTCGAGAGAAGAGCTTCAGGTACTGGCCACGACTCGGCACGAGGCACAACACGGTGACGTACGGACGCTTCAAAATCACCACGCGTTTCCGCACCGAGTCCGGCTGTTACGCCACCACGGGTCTGAAGATCAAACACCTGGTGACGGGCCAGGAGAGGACCATCTGGCACCTGCAGTACACAGACTGGCCGGATCACGGCTGTCCTGAGGACTTCAAAGGTTTCCTCAGTGAGTGAATCCCTCATGGGTTTTCAAGACGGCATGTTTTTCTGATTAGGTCCTGCGCTTCGTTTGCGGTTCTACATCGACCGATGCCATATGTGCAGTGGATTGAGAGTAGAGCTGAGTCAGGAGAGTCACATGAATCCCAGAGGGGGAAAAAAAATGTGTTTACACTCTATGATGAAAATGAAGCCTGGGATTGGTTATCAATTTCTTACATTAGAAAACAATGTGTTTGTTTTTTTTTCTTTTGACATTATTTGTCCAGAAGAAATAAAGCAGCGATCTCAGTAAAAGAAATTACGATACTCTGAGGCCGCTCAGTCTCATGTGAGTATTCTGTTGTTTTATTCCCAGCCTACCTGGAGGAGATCCAGTCTGTGAGGAGACACACAAACAGCATCAGCGACCCAAAGAACTCAAACCCCCCTGTACTGATCCACTGCAGCGCTGGAGTGGGACGCTCAGGAGTTGTCATCCTGTCCGAGATCATGATCGCCTGCCTGGAACACAACGAGGTAACCTCCTCTTTTTCAACGTGAAACACAGGTTTCGTAACTTCGATTCTGGAGTTTGCAGAGTATTTCATTTCGCGGTGATGTTGATCGTGTGAATTTTAAAGGTACAGTGTGTTCGATTCTCTGTGTCTCTCACACACATTTACTCCGTCTGGTCTCCTGCAGCCCCTGAACGTGCCGGAGGTCCTGTGGAAGCTGCGGAATCAGAGGATGTTGATGGTTCAGACTCTGTCCCAGTACAACTTCATCTACAAGGTCCTGATCGAGTACCTCCGCAACTCCCGGCTGATCTGAGCGCAGACAACACAGTCGACCTCAGGGTGGAATTAGCTCCAGGTTTTTTGCCAAACTGCACAGCGATGAGGAGGAGGAGGATGATGATGATGACGGTGATGTAGCTGTAGAAACCCTGATTTCATGTAGCAGCCCAGCGTGCAGTGAAGCCCGTGTTGGCAAAGTGTTCAACTGGGCTTTAAGGAATGATGTGTGGTTCAGATGACGACCTAAAACCTGCCTCCAAACAGTGTTATTTTATTTTTTACAAACTTTATCGCTTAAAACAATCTCAGCACTTTTTGTAGTACGATGCTGTACATATCAAACCAATCTTAAGCTGCATTTGAAAACAAAACAAAACAAATCTTTATGATAGAAGTGTATTAAAAACAGTTGATTTTTTTTCTCTGTTTGACTAACTTTTTAAATGGTTTGCTGTTCTGGAGTCTGATCATGAAGGACTTTCTCTTTAACGGTGAAGTGAACGGTTTCTGATGAAGGTTAAATCTGCGAGTCAAACGGTTCAAAGATGCATTTACACGCCGAGTGTGCGCGAGACATCTGTTCCCTCGTAACAAACCACCTGCTGAAATGAAGAGCGGTATGTGAAGTAGAAACAGGCGCAGGGTTGAGAACTCTGCAGTATTCTTCTTTTGGGTATGAGAGAAAAACTGGAAATGAATTTTATACTTCTGTTTTTCATGACTTTTATATGATGAAGTGAGTGCTGAGATGAGTGCTGTATGTGATGCGATGAAGTGCCTGAAAATCTGCTTTGTAAAGTTTCTGTATATTTTTGCATAATATGAAGGAAATTTAGATTTTCTTCTTTCTTGGTGTCATTTGTTTTCCTGCCTTTTTTTGATGCCATTTTCTGCAAATGACCTTATTTTATGCCATCATGGTTTCTAGACTGGCTGTATTCATTCCCTGCAGCTGCTGTAAAACACATTTTAAATAACAGTTCATATCAAATGTACACATTTAAAGGTTTAAATGAAGCTCAGTATTTTTATATTTATATATCCATGCCACAGTTGCATCTTGATAAGATTGAAAGTAAAGTTATATTGATGCCAAATGAAGAAATTGTCCCATTGTTACTCCTATATTTTTATTGGACATGCACAGGCAGTGGTGTCTAGTCGCCCTATCAGGGCGACTAGACACATTAATATATTTTATTTCAGTTTGGCTCCATCTACTGTTACTTTAACCCTTAAGAGGTCCTTTTAATAAATGCAGAAATACCTATGAATGTTGTCATGTCAGAGTTGAAATTCTCATAACACTTGACCTTGAGGACAGTCTGACATCCAGTATTTGTTTACCTCCTCTCCCCATAATCAGCATGTGAACTTTAAAATTACCTCTGTTCCTCTGGGACATGAGGTAAGAATCTGTTTTTATATTTTTAGCTGTATATATATATATATATATATATA